>JBCEWB010075933.1:0-29357 GCA_039654565.1 Peronia peronii | reverse complement strand
AAAATGCGGGTTTTCGATCTTCGTGTCCTTCCATCCCCCGATGCAGGACCCGTGAGTCGATCCCGGCCCGTTTTCTCTGTGAGCAGACGCCAAACCACAGAGCCACTGCATCCCCTGATAGGGCTGGAGGGAACAGATAAACAAAGGAGTAGAAGTGATGGTTGATGTGTGACCGCATAATCAGGCCACATTCGCCTAAGAACTCGTCCGCCAAAGAACTCGTCCGCCTAAGAACTCGTCCGCCTAAGAGCCCGTATTTTTGTCTCCCAATGACCAGGTTCTTAGGTGAAGACCCTGTACAAAAAAAAAAAAAAAGAAATATAACACTTTCTATGTCTGAAGTTGCTATAGCCCACTCACACTGACATGATATTAGATGGCAAGGGGAAATAGGTTGAATGTCAAAAAGGGACTATATTGAGAAAATCAGACTTCACTGACTTTGGCATCAGTGAAATTAACTTTGAATATTATTTCTTGGCTCAGAAAATTCAGTGCTAAATTTTTTTTTTTTTCAGCACAGTAGAAACATCATTTATAAAATATACACAACTCTGTGCATGTAAAATCTGACCGGCCTTTTTTCACTGCAAAAATAGAATCTCCTGTATATTACAAAATAAAATATCTCACGGCTTGGCTCCTATTGGATAGAGAAGCAACTCAAGAGGAAAAGCTGTTGGCATATAGTGGTTATAATTAGCTGTACGCAAGATGTAATGCATGAGTGCCAGTCATATGTGGCCTTAAGAAACATAGGGCATAATTAGCAACAATTTAGCAAGGCCCTCAGATGTTATCACCTATGTTTTATCTTTTTTTGTAAAAAAAAAAAAAAAGAAAAAAGGACACTTAAAAGAAAAACAAGACAAAAAGAAGAAATTACTATGGGTGAAGGCTTTTGACTGTGACAAGACTTGGGTAAACTACCTTCACATCAGGTTTGTGTTGGCATGGAGCTAATTCAATTATTGTTTCTTCCTGGTCCCTTTCACTAAAACTTGTGTGAGACGCAGGTGGCACTGAGATAACAAGTAGGGTGAGAATTAAATGGATTTTGTCCATGAAGCATCACAGGAAAGTTCATATTCATCATGGTTGAGGATCCACAGTGAAGAACTGTTAGAGACAGTATGGGTCTGTGACAAATAATGTTGATGAATCTGATGGACAGGAACATGAAAGTTCTCAGACTAAAGACAGCTGACTCGTCTTTCAAAATTTGGCATAAATGTCTCATGGAATAGGAAAGCTGTCTCTCCATGTTATACTACAACTGTATGTAAAAGAATCAGCTTATCTTATTTCATCTTGAAGAGCTTTATGATACCAAAGCAGACTGAATCCACAATACAGCTGTATGTTAATGAAGAGGAAATAATTTTTACATAAAACTATGGCTAGATGGCATCGCTAGAGCTTTTATATGTTGTTGATGCTAATCATCTACAATGTAGAAGAAGAGTTTCATAAGGTTGATACAGTTATTTTATTAAACTACACATAAAACAAATTATTTTACTTCCTAAAAGTGTGTGCAAAAATTAGAGGAGAAATTAAAAATTCTCACTGATATGATGAAACAGAAATAATCCATATCAAGGAAAATTGAGTTTCACCTTCATGACGGCAGTATGAGACACAAAATTGTAATTTGGTAATTGTAACAGTTGAGCATTGATTGAGTTCTGTATGGCTCTTTTCCCAGGTGTACAGAACAAAGGATTGGACTGTCACTTCACAACACAACCTGATGATTCCAAATGCTATGATTCAACAGATAAGGTAAGTTGCTCTTTTACAAGCCAAGCTATAAGGACAGTTGTACTCCATCTAGTTGCAAGAGAATATGTTTTTCATTTAGAAAGTGTAAAATTTTCTTATTTAAATGAATATGTGAGATTTCCTGAGAGTTTGGTTCAGTATAGTATATTATATATTTCCTGAAATGTTACATTGTCATTTTTATATGATTCTTAATCACAGTACTGGATATTATCTTTATTACTTTTAATCTTCACACTACATCGTGTTGTCACAACATTATAATTATTGTTGTTACTGTGTTGTTCTATACTGTTTCGTTAATGACAATATGCTATACAGATCGAGTCCATCTGGAGATTTCCTTGCTTTGCGCTACACTTTCCCTGCTGATGGCTGTCACTACAATCACATTCTAGTTCTACATTATCCAAAGTTTACCAAAGCTATGCAAGTAAGTGCTAAGTCTCAATATCCATGTTGATCAGTCTTTGTTAGGGCCAGCTACAAAAATTACAGTGTCATTCTTTTTTGTGTTTTATTCTCTTTTCTTTAATGTATTCTAGGAAATCTCCATTTACATTTCCTTTAAACAGATTTATCATTACGTCAAGGAAGGCAACATATGACAGACAAATTTTCTCAATAGTAAATACCATAAGTCTAATCTTAATCTCAGGCCAGATTTATGCTTGCAATTTTCATAGCTATTACTTGAGATATGGTTAGACATTTTTAAATCAGTACTTTTTTTTTCTGTCCAATGTGAGGTTGGTGATGTTGTTGTGTTATCTGAAACAATGGCAACAGCTTTTCTACAGCCAGTTTTACATCTCTCATAAGATTATGTATTAGCAGATGTTATTAATTTAATTTTGAAGCTGAAATGCTTTTGTTTCACAGCATAAGATATCAGCATAAAATATCTTTTGATGTCTCACAAAGCATAAATATTCATTTGCCCGAAAGAAATACCCATAGTTATTAAGATAGATTATTGGATTATGTTGCCAAGTTATCTTCAGTTTTTAAAATTTTTTTTTTTTTAACAATTTCTGATCGCTTTTAGATTGATGTTCGAGGTGCCTACTGGCCGGTGTCCGAACTTGTAAATATGCAGGTCTTTCCACGCTTTTCACTGAGTGAGTCCTGCCTTGCGGTGATGAAGCAACACAACTATGGCAGAAAAGTCTTCATCTACAAATTGCCCACAAGCCTGCACTCCCTGCAGGACCTGTGCCGTAGAACCATCCTGCATCTGGTCACTCTGAAAGAAATTCCCAAACTTCCCCTGCCAGTGTCAGTCCAGAACTATCTCGCCCGACAAGCTGTCTAACCTGAGGAGAAGCCACCTTTTTTTTTCTCCACTTTAATTTAATCCTCTGGCTGCCAGGATTCTAGAGAATATAAGTTTGAGAAATTAATCCAAAGGCTTAACACTTGCCAACATCATCTTAGCCTGCAATGACAGAATATAGACCTTGTGATGTTAAAATGAATTTTTTTTTTCGTCTGGGTCTTGTTTAGGGTAGCTGTTTTGCTACTAAGATAACAAAGCCAAATTTTTTTTTAATCGATGAAGACTGCCAAAAATAAGGGATAATTGAAGTCGTATGGACAATTTTAAAGCACGAACAACGGGACAATTTGACTTGGATACTGGTACTTTATTTTTGAGTGAGATGAATTTTCTTCACTCAAATGGTATCCTCATGGGTGCTGACCTCAGAATGGTTTGGAAAACTTTCTGGACATTGTTTTGGCAATGGCGCATTTTTCTGAAAAGATTTGTATAGACAGAATTGTATTGTTAGGCTAAAAAAAAAACTGTCAATGATTACTCTTTGAAAATTGACAATTTTCCAGCATGTTGTAAATTTTGTTCCTGTAATCTTTGATACAAATACTAGTAGTAGAGAACAGGCAATTGAATGAGTGAATCGGGCCAGAGGGTTAAATGTGAAGATACTGATAAAATTTTGTGTACTGGAGTGTTTTTTGTGATACCAAGTGACCATCACCCCTGTTGTGAATTTACTTGTCATTTCATTCATTAGTATCTCCACATCGTTTTGATACACGGCTGTACAAATCATTCAATTTTAAATCAAGAGTGTTGAAGGTCCAATGTTGAAGGTCCTATGCCACATCCCTGGATTGCTGCTAAGATCTTGAAATGTCACTATGTGAAAATCAGAACAACTGCATAGTTGTACTATGTGTGTAAGTGGCTGCAGTACTATTTTAGCTTTTTCTATTTTTTAATTGGGATCTCAGTATTTTATAACTGATTTTTGTAGGGTTTCAGTATTTTTTTATAGCATTGTCACCAACTTTTTTATCATAATTTGCAGAGAATTACTCCTGTTTTAATGTTACATTTGTAAAATTGTATTTCTCTTGTCTTTTTGTTTAGTACTTGTTAGCGAACCTGTGGCCATTGTGTTGAGTCATCATCATTAGAGTGAGTCCAGTTGTAAACATCATGCATGTGGCAATGTTCAGATTTTTATATCATTCAAATGCTATTATTTTGCTCAAATGTGATGTGAGGTACTGAAGTCAGGCACTGGTCAATTTTTTAGCATGTAGTGTAATTAGTATCACATTAACCCCCTGTGACCCAGTGTTCATTTCCCATTCTCTTGAAGAAAGAATCTTTGATCTTGAGTGGCAGATGAGATATTTACAGTTCAAGATGATAAAGTTTTAGTGAAAAAAATATTCCTTAATCCTCATTAAGATCATGTCATGTTAAGTCAGTTTATATCTGAAAACATTTTGAACTGGACATTGGAGGGTTTTGTGCAAAAAACAATTTTTGCATTAAATAATTCATTGAGGGCTGAAGAAATGATTCTTTCCAGTCATCCCAGTTTGAAGAGGGCCTGAAATCATCATGTTGGGTCCCAAATAGTTCCATGTAGAAAGGAGAACGTCGAGCATTGAACATTACTAGTTGTAGATGTCAGTTATATTCAGGTCCGGCTAAAATCTGGGATTGTTCATTTGTTGACCAAATAACAAAGCTCATGTATGTGATTCATATGAATTGCTTTGCTTATTATAGTTTGACCAAGTATTGATGTAAAAAAAGTATGATATTATTTCTATGTAGGTAAAAAATGGCACATCTTTTGAGGATAGCAGTATTTTTATAAAATGAAAACAAGTCGGTGTTGGTTTTGTAAATGCAGCAATGTTGAGAAGTTAGTACAGACTTTCTCTGGAAGATATTCCATAGATTAGATTGCATTAAAGTTAAAAAGAGGCTTTTTGTATTGTGTGACAAACATGCAAACCTAATGCTCAACTTGCATGTTTCAAAGTTGTATGTGGAATGTTCGTATCAGCTCATATATTATTAGCATCAACCCAGTATTATTTTTTTCACTGCACAATAGACTTGAAGCTTTGTATTACAAAACTGCTGTGAACTGCTGTGTGCAAAGTTGTTCTTGTAGCCACAGTAGACAAGACTGCTAATAGTCCTAGCAGTCATGCCATTTTTTTTTTCTATTTATATGCAATTATATCACTGTTATAGCTGACGAAAAACACAGGACAGCTCAGTTTTTCTTTTCCTGTGCATGTGAAATCCTAAAAAATAAAACATCAAATGGCAAGAGAGAGGTACAGCTGATCGGAAAACACAAATGATGATATTTATAATCTGATATTTCGTAATTAAATCCAACAGTATCATGAGACTGACTTGCTCAACGGCTTACACTTTATATCTTGAAATAGGTTCTTTTAATATTCTATAGCATAGTCACCAGATATCTTTCTGATATTGGCTTTTATCATGCAACTGGATTAAACCAGTCTTATGTCACATTTTTTATGTAGAGAGTCATTAATTTTGTGTCAGTGTCAAAAATGATGAGTGTACTTTTATTTGGTGGAAAAGTTACCTAGCTATGTTTTCTTCCGTACGGTAAGATTAGCATTGCAAAATTGTCTCCTGTGAGTTCATAGTCAGTGCAATCCAGTTTTCTGGAGGATATGTCTTTCGATAACCAACTTATTTCTCTGTGTGTATGCAATACTTGGGTCTCTATTTGTTAGTTGTTGATCATGAAAGAACACGATTACACGTACCATGGCACTTCAGCAGTTTGTTCTGAGATCATGATAGTTATCATAACACATTTTTGAAACATCTGAAATTGACTACTGCTTTTTTTTTGTTTTTTTCTGTGACTACTGCTTTTTTTTGGTTTTTTTTTGCTCAGACAGATCTTGGGATTCACTGATGAATAGATTTTTTTCATTCATGTCCAGGTTATTAGATGTAATTTTCAAACTAAAGGATGTCTTTTTTTTTTTTCCTTTCTGTCTCTTCTCATTGACGCTTAGACATAATATGCTACCATCATTTTACAAGAAATGACCCTTGGTGCAGTTGCCTTTTTTTTTTTTTTTTTTAAAATTAAACCTGTTTGAGGTGCAGCAAAGGGAAATAAGTCTGATGTCAATGTTTAGAGTTACTGGTGTCAGTGAAACTTGACATGAATATATTTTACTTTGGTGAAGAAAACTATATAGCCATTTCTCTTCTATGTCAAGATATTCACCGTCGTAGTTAGCTCTTGTGATGGCAGGATCTGATTTCCTCAACAGGTTTTGACACTGGGCTCATTTCATCCCATTGTGTGACCTTTGATCCCATTTTTGTTTGGAAATGTTGCCAGGTACCAAAGTTGAGGGAAGGACGATATAACACTGACAAGAATATGATGTGAGTGAGTTGTATTATGTGCGATGACCTCACAGCCAGATGGTATCATGAGACTCCCCGAAGTATCGCCCTTGTCATAAGTTGATATTGTTGCACACATATTGACGAACATTTTAGTGCCTTTTGGCAAGGATATAACTACTTTTATATGAACCCCCCCTCTCCCCCCGCCCCCCCTCTCCCAAAATGTAGATCCTGACAAGTTATATGAGTTTTTACCAACAGGGTTATTTATTTCTGGGCTGTGAAATGTGAGGGCCAGCACCTTAGTGTTCTAATATGAGATGCGACACGATGAAATCAGGTGCTTGTCAAACTGAGGCGATAGGGGAAATCATGTGTTTTTCAACAGTGAACGAATTTTTAATGTGATTTTTTTTTTCTTCAAAAAACCCTTCAATATCAAGCTAACAATGCATTTCAGAGTTGAATTTGCGGAAATAGATTGACTAAAGTCTCCAAAATTGCAGTTTATCGGCATGGGCTAACAAAGATTAATCAGGATTTACAAAAGTGATCGACCATTTTCTCACTAAATTGAGCTGCAGCAACAGGTCACCCCCATTGTCGTTAATTGCCAATATCTTGACTTCTACTTAAGGTAGAACAAAAATGTTTTCACGCACAGAAAGGGAAATGGATAAGCTTAACTTTGGTACTAATAACTCCATATGCTCAAAATTTGATGAGAGCCTGATTTCATCATGTGGCATCTCATATTATGATAACTTTTATGTCATTATGAAGCCTGTAATAAATGTAGATATGGTTGTGAACATGATCAGGATATCTTTAAATTTTTTTTTAGAAGACTTCAGAATATTTTGTGTTTTCAAATATGAGCAGGAACAAAAACTGTAACTTAGGACATAAAAAGTATGATGGTAGACGCAACTTAATTTATGTTGTTAAACTAAGAACTCTTGAAAGATTTATCGAAGTCGTTCTTCAGAACTCTAAAATCTTAATTTCTGGCTGATTTTAGGTGTTCAGTATAATTCTAATTTACACCATAGATTTCATTGTCTACACAGATTTGCCCTGTCGAGGGTTCTTGTCACCAGTCATTTTTAAATCTTTATTTTATTATCCACTGTGTAAACTTTGAATGAAAAGGACACTTTAATTTTTTCTAGATTTTTAGAAACTTTTTTTATCTAGTTTGCTTAAATAAAATAGATTATGTTTGTCTCATTGCCAGTCAAAATGAGTCATATATTGATTCTCCACCAAACTGAGCTATTACTGTCGTGTAAAAGCTTAATTCATACACTTCCCTGTAGTGAAAAAACGTTTGAGCTATACTGCGTGTAGCCAGAAATATTGCAAATTGAAGAGGCAAAAATTGGCCCCTGAACAGTTCAGCACATGAATCTATAAAGCACCTCACAACTGATCATCAACCCAGAAGAGCAATATATTCATATTTATAAGTGATTGTTCTCTTAACTTCTGTAATATAAAAACATCACTGTCAGACTACCTTTGTCACATTTAACCACCAATGTCTCTGTTTGAATACGACGACAAACGAATTATTCTTACTGGTCGCAAGACATTTGCACCAGTGGAGTCTGAAAAGCATCAGTTTTATGAAATTGTGGCGTATGATGTAGATATGACCAAAATTTGTTTACTTTTTCTTGAGATACAGAGTAAACCTTTTAAGAGACTTGTTTGTTTGCTTCTCTTGGCTCACACATGCCTGATAAACACAAGCCTAACATCCAGGCCAAAGGTTTGTAGGTTAACATTATTTATCAGAGGCCACTCCAGTGTATTTTGTTCACAAGAAGTTGGAACTCCAGTTAGAAGCAGAGCAAAGTGTTATGAAAAATGACAAAATAAGGCCGAGAAAATTTATGTATGTAGAAAAAAAAGAAAATCTGAAGATAAACAGTCCTGAATAAGTCGACATTAAGGAGGACATTAGTTATGCAATGCAGGAAACTTTAGAGAGTCAGTAATGAACAAGAACCAGACAATTCAGAGAAACTTGACAGTGGAAAGAAAGTAGATAGTGCATAAAAATGAGAAAATTGATTGGTAAAATTACAGTGCAGAGAAACTGGAAATGAGATATTGCAGCAGAGATATTAATCAGTTCAGAAAAGTTATGATATGTGATTTGAAAAGAGGAAAATGGCATGTTGCCAGCATATCTTTCTCTTAGATATATAATCTTGCCATGAGAAAGAACTATGGACTCAAATTCCATTGCAAGTGCTTAGGATCTTAGATTAAAAAAAAAGAAAAAAAGGCTAAAGTACATATTGGTCTGTAGCGTCTTTGTGTATTGCTGAAACGCGAATGAGAAAATTGTGAGCTTGTAGAGAGGAACAAGAAGTCATTCATAAATTTGTCTACCCTTCACCGCTGTGGTACATTTAAACCTGTTGTTCAGAGTTTTGCTGTCCACCCGTGAAATATAGGGAGAGGTAATAGTGTAGTGAACAGACTTATCCACCATTTAGTACTGTGATACAGTATGACCTATGACCTCTGTTTATCTTTATGAAGCAGTAAATATGGGGAGATAAAGAGGCAGTAATTAGTGAATTTATCTGTAATTTGATCCTGTGGTACATTCTCCTCCAAAGTCATTCTGTATCTTCATGAACTGATGAATATGGGAAGAAGAAGATAGAATAATGAATAAAATTATCTAACTACTGATGCTGTGGTGTACTGGGACTCTTCACTATCATGCATTTTTCAAGAAGGAATGAATATGGGGAGATGAAAGTAACATAATGAACTAATCTAACCAGTGAGCTCTGATGCTGTGGTGTAATGTGACTCATGGTTACTCTTTTTTTTTTTTTTTCAAGAAGTAATGATTATGGGGAGATGAAAGAAATAATGAGTGAATTAATCTAACCACTGGTGCTGTACTATATTGTGACTCATGGTTACTCTGTAATGTAGCAGTGAATATGAGGAGAGGCCATGTGGTGCTATGGTACATTCTGTCCGGAATCTTAGCTCTCTCTGTTTGAAACAGAGAGAAGAAGATAAAGTAACTGATAAACTTATCTACACATCTGTGCAATCTGCCAGCAGCTACAAGAAGAGCTGTCTTCCAACAAAAATCTGACTATGATTATAGCATTGATGGCCATGGTAGTGTTATGAAATGGTTATTGGAGTTTGTTATAAACTTCATTATTGTACTTGCCTGTGCAGATTCATGTATGAAATTAATCAATATGTATGAACTGTATTCTTTGATCAGAATTGATATTGTCCTTTTTTTGTTTTGTTAAACATTATTATCATTGGTATATAGTCAAAAATTGATAACTCTTCAACATTTTGCACTAAGTCTTGTCTTGTTCTTGTTTCTAGAAAATTTATATTGATAACATTTAGGAGAAAATCATGCAGGCATGTTGTCTACCACTTTCTAAAACAGTTAGTATGAAATCTGCTGGGAATGGAAAACTTCATATTGTCAGTATTTCGCAATAGCCAAAAAGGCCACTTTGGAACAGAAAGTGCAACCCTCACATGCAGTTTAATTCATAGACATACTATTACATATAGAACTAGATGATCTATGGCTTGATTGCATCATTGTCTTCCTTGGAAGACAGCTGTTTGATCTGGGCTCTGTTCTTTAGGATTTTAGATAAACTGGAGTTCGGAATGTCAGACTTACTGCAGATATTTATGACTTTTTCATTAGACTTGCATCAACTTAACAAATCAGTAACCTTTTGAACTGCAACGATAAATCTATTATCTTACTCTTTGACATTTGGATTCTTTCTGCCAAAGATTCTTTCACATGTGTAACATGCAAATTGGACCTTCGAAATATCTTTGTCCTTATCATATCTTCATCCTTATCATAGAAAACTAAATGTCGGATTTGCCTGTCCAAGAAGGCAGGATACCATTGATTCATTGAAAAAATGTCAGTTCTACTATTTGAATCCTTTCCATTCCCCAACAATACGATCCGAGACTCGAACCCATGACCTCAAAGATATGAGTTTTTCTGTGAGTAACAGATACCTACTCACACGGCCATGGCGACTCCTTGACAAGCAATTCTCTGATACCTATAGACAGCTTGGAATTGTAACATGTTAACAGCCTCACACATGCACATAATATATCACACTTTTACATGGTACATCATGCCCGACTGGACCGTGACCAACATGTGAGGGGTAAAGTGAGAGAGGACAGATCATGATTTCTGCATGTTTGTCCCTCAGCCCTTATCTTTCTCATTGTGTCATAGTGCTGGGCAGTACAACACATGGATACTTGATGAGCTCACAGGCAATTTCTTTGTTTGGAGAAGTAATCCAACAAATGGGCTTGATTTTGGTTATGCCTTAATGTGAAAGAAAAGTGCGATTGGGGAAGGGAAAGTCTTTCGCACTAAGGTTAGATTTCGTATTAGCCCATAGTTCTGTTTCATACTGAGAAGACAAATTACCTAGAGAAATGACCATTCCAAAAGATAATTTCGTAATAACACAACTTTCGTTTCAAGGGTTTTCCTAATAACTGTTTTAGGGTGTGTTAGATGTTTAAGATTGAACATATTGCCCTTACATCTTGTTTTATCTGAAAATGTTTATGTATTAAACAGATGAATAATGCCTATGATATTCTGAACTGTACATGTGCATGTGCATCAATATAGATATTTATCCTTGCTTTAGACAGCCAGATAAAGCTGTTGCTACATCTTTATATTTATCTCTATAATTTGTTTAAGACAGCTAGATAAAGATTGTGAAGATCACGATCCAGTTTTTTACTTATCTGCATTGAATTTGTAGACAAGGACAAAGATCCTGATAATTATTTTCTATAAATATATTTTTTTCTTTAATAGATAAATGCAACTCATAAGATCTTGATGAATTTGCAATATGTATATCTCACTCTATATACCATGTATATCTGTGATTGATATTTGCTGCAAAAAGATTAAAAAAAAAAATCATTTTAATCTTCCTTTATAAAGACTTACAACTTTCTCAAAGATTAAGTAAGACTAACCTTGCTGATACATTGTCAGTGCTTCATCATATTAACACTTAACCCTCCAACTTTTGCCTCCAGATCAACTGCTAATGTAGTCATATATAGCACCAAGAGGAACCACACAGTCAAGGCATGGCATCACTTATCTTGTGGAGATCATGTTTGTGGCAGTGCATTAGTTTGAATAAAGATAAAGCGGACAAGAGTTTCGCTAGTCTAAATGAGGAAGACAAAGCAAAATGTCTACAAATCTTAGCTTTTTTTTATTGATTTTAACATGGTAGAGGTGCATTGCAAATTTAAATTGTTCTGTCTGAAAGTGAAGGATTTTTTTTTTCTGTGTAGTGGCTGCCAGATAAATTGTACAGAGTAAGTCAGATTTTTATTGTTTGGGTCATTCTGAAATTGTTGCAAAGAAACAAAAACCTCTGGTAAAGTTCTGTTTTGATATCATGTTGATTAAAACTATGGCTTTTTTTGGCCAGTTGGTGGGTGATGTTCTGTATGTCTGTGTGTCTCCTGATGTCTATGGACTTTTACTGGTGGCATCTTCAAACAGAGTTTCGTGTATCAGAGAGGTTATCTTACCTTGAAGCACCTAACGATAACAATAATTTATTTATGATATTTTGGATCTAAATGTATATTCAGAAGCAATAATTTTACAAAATATGTGGATAATATTTTGTTGGTTTATTTAAATTTGACTGCAGAAGCGTGTAGATATGTATCTTTATATATTTGTAAAGATGTTGGTACAGTTTCCAGCCAACGCTCAAATTGCCCTAATTCGGGTAGTTGTTGAGGTGCAGCTCAAAGTACGAATTGTATTTTCTTAACACACTGAATGAATATTTGTTACTTTATCAATCTAATATTTCATGTCAGTCCAACAAAAAAAAAGAAAGAAAAGAGTCTCTATTAAATTAGTGTCGATATGTTGTAACCTGTTCCATTATTTTTTGTCAAATATTTATTGTCAGATGACAGGCACTATTTTATGAGATGTGATGTTATAAAGGATGGCTGTGAAAAAAAAAAAATTAAAACATTTCAAGACATTAATAACTCAGTTTTATAACATGACAGTTTTGACTTATGAATTCCACTTTTCCACTTGTGCAAGTCTCTATATCAATAATTTATTAGCAATGAGGTAGCAAAATACAGCTGAAATAAAAAAGAACGTGGTAATTTGATAGCCATCACCATAACAGAATAAAATAGCTGAAGAAGATTATTCAGTTTTATCATCATTGTCTTCATGATCATATATGTCATATAATTTTCTTTTCCCGTTTACCCCACAATATGTGAATGTTCCATCATTATCATTTGAGATGTTCCTCACCGATTGATTATTATAATTCAACACTCACTTATTATGTTGAATATTTTTAAACAAGGTGTAGAACAATACTGTGTTTGTGGTTATTGTTGTTGATGTAAGATTAATATTGAGACCCATTCCTTTCATTAGAATTACATCTTGTGCTTTAATATTACATTTAATAGTACATTTAATCAAGTTTTATACTTTTTTAAATCTGTGTTTTCATAAATGATGGACATGTATTATACATGGCATGTGAGCTGCATAATAATAATGCTATCTGCCTAGATTTTTCTTGGAAGTTTTTCCTGGTATGAGTTATGAAAATATAGAAGAAGTTGAAAAAAGTTATGTAGAAGATGAGTTTGTGAAGATAATTAAAAGCAAAGCATTTTCGGTATTGCTCAGTCAGCTGTGATTGACTGTGACACTTGCGTCGCAAAAAAAAATGTCCATGTATGTTATTTATTTGAAAAGAATAAAAATGTCCTAAGAGCAATTTGTGGAAATGGCAGCTCCTCAAAGCAAAGCAATGTAACTCTCAGTTTTATTCATGGTCTTCTTTTACAGCAAATCTTTAGTAACAAAAGTGAACTTTTTCTCAGTTTTTAATATTTCGTGTATTTTGCTTGTGTGACACATTGGCATATTGCCAACTTAATATGATATAACAGTTGGAGAAGAATTCATTTAAGTGATAAAATATGGTCTAAAATTTACATTGTCAAAGTTATCATTAAGTATTTCCTCAGGAGAAGAACAAAAAAATCTTTTCAGTCAAAAACAATGAGTCGGCTTTCCTATTTTGTAGCATTCCCCCAACCAGATTTTTGGTTCCCACCCATCCCAATTTATAACTGAGTGGTGCGTTCATAATTTATATCCTATGTACATATATCATGGAGATCCTTATCTGTCAGGTGCTGATTTGAATTGATTTATGTCTAGTCTGAAGCTTTGCTTTATTTTGCTTTTTGAGCTTGATTTACTACCTATATTTATATTGATATGATTTGATAAGAAACATTCTAGTCCCCTCAAATGAAGAAGTGAGACAGAATGAATCCCTTGATGCTTGAAGAAAGTACATCATGAGCCATATATATTATCTACATCTAGTATTTATATATTATTAGTAAAAACATTAGCAATACCTTTTTTTGTATATCAGAGTAGTGATGTCACTGTTACAGAATTACGGAAGACAATGGAGTTACTGAAACAAAAAAAAAAAAAGAAAGAAAGAAAATGATAAGAGCTTACCAAGAGCCCAGAATTATAAGTGGTCATAGTAATCAGATTGAGACTGGTGTCATCTGACAGGTGATAAGTCAGTCATTATGATATATCACATCTTGTTGGGTTATGCAAACATCAATGTTTAATACAATCAGTCACTGAATATTCATTGTGATACCTATACCAGTAAGATTCCCATCATAATGATTATAGTTAACTTAAGAACATATGACAGTGCGTCCAACCAAATACTGTCACAATGTTTAGTTTGAGGACTTTGCTTGAATTAACAGAATCACTAACCCCAGCTAGTTCTAAAAGTTGTATGATATATCAAATTATTAATTATCTTCATTTCACAGTCTTAGTAATCCACCAGTAATGTCTCATTTCTGCATGTCTAAAGATTTACGTTTACGTTACTAATTTTGTCACATATCCACCTACCCCTTATCATCAGCCATACTGATCAATTTATTGTGATAATTTTTTTTTAAATCAGAACATCTTTATGTTTTGTTGCCCTTGTTTTTTTCAATTGTATTCCTGATTATAATTCATCTTTTTTGTTTAGTTTCGTTTTTTTTTTTTTTTTTTCATTTTTTTTTCATTTATAAG
This sequence comes from Peronia peronii, assembly GCA_039654565.1. Classification (NCBI taxonomy): domain Eukaryota; kingdom Metazoa; phylum Mollusca; class Gastropoda; order Systellommatophora; family Onchidiidae; genus Peronia; species Peronia peronii. The sequence goes on along the minus strand of JBCEWB010075933.1, from coordinate 14,649 downwards.
AATGAAATTAACAGCTTAAAATTTTGTTCCGTTTGGTTCTGAAAAAAATCTATAAATGGCACATTACCATATTTTTACTGAGAAGTGGTAATTCTTTGTTGCCGAAGACAGCTGTGCTGAATGGTTTGTAAGGATAATTAAGTGGTTGTGACTTATACTCCAACCACTTTGGAATCTGATGTGCAAATTGTCAAGTGACATATTTAGGGAGGCACTCAGATAGACCGTTTTGTTTTTTTTAAATTGTGGCCCCCATATTAGACTGCTGGTAATTACATAACTTACCTTTGTACATCATGTTCAGGCACCCTGTCCTCAGTATTATAAAATTCTAGAGGTTTAATGCTGTTATCCACCATAGGCCTAGTATGTATTCATAAAGTTGAACTTATGATTAAACACCATGAAGCAGGTTTCTGTGAGTTATTTTGGTTTAGTCACACTGTTGCAATAGCCAAGAACAGAAAAGGTACAGGGACAGAAAATTGGACCTCCACTTTTTTAAATTACTATGTGGACTTACAGCATTACTGTAACGCTGAGGTCATGCCTGTGACTCCTGGAGAAAAGTGACCTTGTGTGCATTGATGGCCCAAGGAGAAGGTGTTGAGAACTCGAGCAGCATTCAAACCAAAGAAAAAAAAATCATTATTTTCTGGTTTATTTATTTATTTATTAATTATTTATTTATTTATCTGTGTATGTATTTATTTATTGTTTGTTTGTTTATTTGAAGATATATCTGTATATCAATTCATTTATTTTATTTTTGTATTTCAATTTTTTGGTTTTGCTAGTGCAGCACATTGTCATAAATAATGGTTTTGATAAGCAACTTTGAGCATATGGTTCTCATTCATCACTATTGTAAATGATATCATTTTTTTTCAAAATGTTCGTAGGCTCTTTTTGTATCTGTTACTTCAAAGATCTGATGAATCCCTGAACTTTATGTTGTTTGAAAGCAAGACAAGCATTAAATGATTGCTATGATTGCAGTTATTTTATACTTTCAAAGGCGAGAAGGGAAATTCACTCCTTTCTTTAACTTCCCTCTGAGCAAGATAAATTATTCTGAGAATTCCAACAAATCTTTGTCTGTTACTGCAGGAAAAGAACAAGCAATCAGCTCTGCTTGCAATATTCTGGTATTTTTGTTTTCGACTTTTAATCAGAACAAAGAAAAGATGGATTTGATAAAACATTTATCTGTGAATTTTGTGATTATGCATTGTTCTGTCATTTTCTAAAATAAAAAAAAAAAAGTTGCTTTTAATCAATAAAAATAACATAAATCAAAGCACAGATCAGTCCTCAGAGAGTTTTTGATATTTTCTCACTGGATATGCTTGGTTTTAGAAGCAGTAAATTTAATCATACTGTTTGCCAAACTGCCTGTGCTCTCTCTTTCTCTTTTCACTCTTTCACTGCTTTCTTCTGTAGTTCAGTAGTGTCAATCTGTGTGCTTGTCTGTTTGTCTGTGTGACTGTGGTCATTGTCATTTTCTGTCAATCTCTGTGAACTGGAATATCTGTTTTAGGGTCTGTCTATACTTGTGTGTGTGTTTGTGAGTCTGAGTGTCACTCTGTCATTTTTATTGTCTTACTCTCACTGTATTTTGCTGTCCTCCAACTTCTTTGGCCAGGTTGTCAAGGTGTGTCTACTTTTCTGCTGTCTCTTATCTAAGTTAGTCAGTATCAATCTATGATTCAAGCATGGTTATCAAAACCATCAAAAAACATCTAAGCCATAATTGTTTACAGTGGTTGAAGTGATACCTACATGTAAGCAAAGGCCTTAGAAGAAAATCATAAGGAGGTGGAATTTAAAACATGAGCTGATTACTGTGACCAGGTGATCAAAACAGACTCAGTGGTCGACTGCGATTGAGTTTTTTCCTAGTCAGTCAATCACATAACATCATTTGATTTGATTTTGGAGTATGAATTGAACATTGTATAACCTATTCTAGACTGCAGAAGAAAGAAGTTCCACATGAAGCCGAGTGGCTTCAAGAGAGTTATGATTGGAGTTAGATTTAGGGTTAGGATTAGTGTAAGAGTTAGAGTGAATATATATATGCAAGTATTATACCTGTAATATTTAGTTACACTATTAAGATCAAATGGTAGCACATTGGGACTGCTTTGACCTCTTTCAAAAACAGGAAGAAATGGAAGAAAATCGTTGCAAAGTCTATGATGGTACCCCAATGACCTCAACAGGTTATGGGATAGGAAAGTAAAGGAAAGAACAGGAGGGTGTAAAAACTTCTTATTTTATCTCTTGCGAACTAAGGCAAATCCCATTTATTCTGTGATAGATTTAAATGTTTCATTGTGTTTACTTTCCGACTCAAAAACTGTCAAAATATTTCTAGCAATATCAGTGAGTCTATATCATACCAGACTCCCTTTGCTGAAGAGAGGACTGATCAGACAAGACTCGCCATCATGGAGTAGGTAAAATTTGAAAACAGAAAATTGAAATCTGTCCCTGATTTTATTAAACTATTATTATTATAAGCAAAGACAATTTTAAAAAATCATATTATCGAGAAAAAAAAAAAACAACAGAAAAAACACGGAGTCGGTTGAATCGGAAAAGAGAAAAAATACTGTCGATGTCGTTATTGCATAGGCCTGCTGTTGTAGTCTTGACCATTCAGGACTGTCACAGTGGAAGATGGTCTCTAAAGCCATCGTCTTTGATCAGTGGACTAAGATCTTTCATTCTTTCTTTCTTTCTTCTTTCTTTCTTTTTTCTTTCATTCCATTCTTTCTTTTTCTTTTCTTTTTCTTTCCTTCTTTCTTTAATAGCTTTTATTCTTTTTCTCTTCTTTCTTTCTGCCTGTCCATTTGTCTTTCTTTCCCACTTTCTGCTTAACGAATTTTCCTAACTTTCATGCTGTTTTCGCTGTATGCGTGTGTGTGTATGTGTGTGGGTATGTGTATGTGGGTATGTGTGTGCATAAATGAGGACAAATTCAGAGCCGAGCACAACGATTGACCTCCGAGTGAATTTGAAGAACGGTAATTTCAGTCATGTAAAAAACCCATTATTAAACCATCAGTAACCGCCCCTGGACAGGATTCTTGGAAAGGTCCCGCAGTCTCTTCCTGTGTCCTAATCATGAACTGTTTCACCTCACTGCTACTGGCTGAGAATCCACCCCTTTAATGAATCAGGACCATTGTGCGCTTGGACTCGGCTGTCATCATCATCATCATCGCCATTTTTCGCCCGGCATCCTTCAGAGGGGTGCAGGTCATAGAGTAATGATCTCCCCTCAACCCGATTCTCAAACAGTCTTGCCACTTATTTGTACTGTAAGAAGCTACCTTTCTTCATTGAAATAACCGCCATCAAGTGGTTGAAAGACCTGAATAGAGCGTACTCCTCTTCACGTTCGTTGCCTATTCTGAGAGATCTTAGCCTGTCTATTTGGTAGTCTTTGCCTCTTCTCTTGTGGATTCTTTCAACGGAACAGTCTGGTATTGCCACGACCCCACTCTCTCAGAATATCGTATTTAAAGACATCTCAGGCTGTGGTGATGTTTCAAGGGGTGCAGTGACATTGTGGTTTGGCATCTGCTTCAGGGTGAAAACAACTCACGTCAGTGATGTTGCGGGTTCTGGCTGGGCTCTACTCTCGGGTCCTTTCATTGGGGGATGGAAGGACACGAAGATCGAAAGATCTGAATTTTTTTTGAGTGACTCACCCGTCCTCTGGCTTTCTCTGGATAGGGAATCCCGACGTCTAGCCTTCTCGGATAAGGGCGAATATATTTTGGAGGTTCCGTGTGTATATTATGCACGTTAAAGAATCTTGGCAATTCAAAATCGATGAAGAGTAGGCTGCATGCCGCTGTCCGGGCAAAATTTCCAAATTTCAAACTTCTACCCACAAACATTCTCACCAAAATCATGCAGCTATTTAAAACTGAGATAATCCTACTATCTCAGGATTGAAAGGTTTTAGGGGAAAAAAAGGTGATGTTTCTTGAATCTGTCTTGTTCTCGGGCTACTCGTGATCATTTTGTCTACAATAATACATGTGAGTGTGACTGTATCTGGCATGTATCTCTGTCTCACTAACAGATTGTGAATAGAATTTCCTTTTGAGGAATAATGAAGTTCATCTTATCTCTTCTTATCTTGTCTTATCATATTTTGTTTCTTATATTGTTACACGATGAATTTCTTCATCAATAGCCACCTGCTTCCTTCTTTTGTTAACACTCCTCATTCGTGAATTTTTCCCTTTCTCTAGGAACAGTTGATGAACTTATAACCGCCATCAAGTGGTTGAAAGACCTGAATAGAGCGTACTCCTCTTCACGTTCGTTGCCTATTCTGAGAGATCTTAGCCTGTCTATTTGGTAGTCTTTGCCTCTTCTCTTGTGGATTCTTTCAACGGAACAGTCTGGTATTGCCACGACCCCACTCTCTCAGAATATCGTATTTAAAGACATCTCAGGCTGTGGTGATGTTTCAAGGGGTGCAGTGACATTGTGGTTTGGCATCTGCTTCAGGGTGAAAACAACTCACGTCAGTGATGTTGCGGGTTCTGGCTGGGCTCTACTCTCGGGTCCTTTCATTGGGGGATGGAAGGACACGAAGATCGAAAGATCTGAATTTTTTTTGAGTGACTCACCCGTCCTCTGGCTTTCTCTGGATAGGGAATCCCGACGTCTAGCCTTCTCGGATAAGGGCGAATATATTTTGGAGGTTCCGTGTGTATATTATGCACGTTAAAGAATCTTGGCAATTCAAAATCGATGAAGAGTAGGCTGCATGCCGCTGTCCGGGCAAAATTTCCAAATTTCAAACTTCTACCCACAAACATTCTCACCAAAATCATGCAGCTATTTAAAACTGAGATAATCCTACTATCTCAGGATTGAAAGGTTTTAGGGGAAAAAAAGGTGATGTTTCTTGAATCTGTCTTGTTCTCGGGCTACTCGTGATCATTTTGTCTACAATAATACATGTGAGTGTGACTGTATCTGGCATGTATCTCTGTCTCACTAACAGATTGTGAATAGAATTTCCTTTTGAGGAATAATGAAGTTCATCTTATCTCTTCTTATCTTGTCTTATCATATTTTGTTTCTTATATTGTTACACGATGAATTTCTTCATCAATAGCCACCTGCTTCCTTCTTTTGTTAACACTCCTCATTCGTGAATTTTTCCCTTTCTCTAGGAACAGTTGATGAAGCTTTATAATTTCTTTTTTCAGTCATTTCAGGATGACGATTGTATAGACTTCAGACAACACAGTAAAACTGATTTAATATCAGAGTTGAACGATCTTACCTTAAAAAGTGTAAACGACTTTTTATACCGTTCATATTGTTTTTTTTGTAGCTGGTTGAGACCAATACTAGTTATAGCTGTCCTTGTTTTGATGTCCAAACACACACACACACACACACATACACACACACACACACAAGTACAGACTTTCGCCATATCACAGACAAGATCAGAAGTAGATAGAGTCAAGACCAACTATCGCAACTCGAACAGAAAAATTCAAACCGATTCAAGGTTTATTATGTTGACAATATCATCTTCTGTGCTTTTGAATAACAAGGATTAAACACAATGACGATGTACACTGAAATTATGGCTGGAAGTTAACTAGAAAACTGGGCAACATTGCAGGGAGAACGAACTGGGAATCAGTGGAAGAAAGAAGTCAGAAACTGGTCATGTTGAATTATTTCTTGGAAATGCGCGGCCATTGTAGATGTCATTACATTATCGAGATTAATTGTATCCTTACCCTCTGATACATAATAACACTTCAAACATCAGCAAAGAATTCGACAGAAATATGCAAAATTCTTCTCCCTTCTAACAATGTCCACAAAACTATCAGCAACGACAGATAATACAGCCCATCGGAAATAAAGTCAAATAATCTGATATTTGTCAGCCAAGTGTGTGGATTTTATAATAGACTATCTCAGGGTTACGACTTAACTTTCCGTCCACCAAGGTATATATATATATATGTATTATTTATATATTTGTGTGTGTGTGTGTGTTTTGTTTTGTTTGTGTTAGGATTTAACAGCACATCAGCACGATCACGGCTATATTATGCCAAACACGTTAAGATACGTTTATACGTCAAGAAGAAGAGAAGAAAGAGAGCGGAACAGAAGACAGGAGCAAGGAGAGAGAGAGAAGAGATGTCACCCGTGGAACGTCGAGGATGACACTCCATGGGAGACACCTTACCGATGACAGGTTTTCACTGCCTGCAGGTGGGAGCAAAGAACCTACTTATATACCCCGGGCCTCCGCGGGTGTGTGTGTCTGTGTTTATATATATAATAATATAATTTTATGAATTTATTCATGCTAATTAAAATTTATTGTAAGTGCTCCAAGATATCAACGAGGAGAAATGCATTTTATAATAACGAAGGAAGAAATGCAGGCAATGCCTCCAAAGAACCAACAAGCAGCAGAATACATCAGACTATGACAGCCCACAGCGGAAAGCTCTCCCGCACAGCGAGTGGGGCGATCACAGTTCAGAGAGCGATTGTCGGCACAAGTGGCGTTTCTGCTGGTAGGCAGCGAGCGCGTGTTGTCTGCGTGCTGTGGTAGGAGCGCGCGCTGCCTCTGTCTGAGGGCGAATCTATCGTCTGCTGATCAAAGCTAGCGGTGCCGGGCTTGGCAAACACACCGTAGTACTACAATTTCACTGGCACACTGTTGACGGATTTAACACATTTTCGCGAGATATCTTCTCTAGATCATTTCGGAGTCTGTAAGGTAAGAAAACAAATTATACTGTTTTCATTTTGGAGGCGTTATTAAAGCTTGAGTTGCTTTCTGTATGAAAATAGCGTGAATTTAACCGGCTTTTCGCGGTTCCTTTATCTAGGCATGGCATCGTTAGAACTGGAACCTATTTAACTTTTCAGTCTGCACACAAAGAGCTATTTCAGGACACAGGAAGGAGGGGGAGGGGGAGGTGGGTGATAGAAAGAGCAAACGGTGCTCGGTGTTTGGACGGTTGAACGAGAACGTTTTGCACTCTGGGTTATGGTCCGTTGACGACAGCTATAGTGAGGGGAGAAATAAGCATGAGTGCAGTAGGAGATTCATAATAACAGGTTTTATTGCCCAAATAAGTGGAATGATCTGAAGAATGAAATAGATCTAGAATTTATCTCTGAAGGAGAGCCAGTTGGTTTCACAAGTATTTGGTAATAAGAATCTCAAGATGTTTAGAATAGGGGGGGAAGAAGGACAGATGTGAGTGAATAGAGAGAGAGAGAAAGAGAGAGAGAGAGGGTGAAAGAGCGCAATAAGAAAGGCATAGTGAATGAATAAGGGAAGCGTTAGGTGCATTTTGATTTGTACAGAGATGAATTCCCGGAGAGTGATATTACAAATAATCGTTCGTTCACACACCTTCACCTCACTCACCCCACTCCTTTGACCTCGATTCACCCCCCCCCCTTCTTCCATTCTCTCCCTTTCCCCCCCCCCCTTCCGGTCACCCCTTCCCCCAGCCCCAATCCCACCCTTAGTTCACATCATAGCCAGGGTCATCAGTGCGGCCACCGCTATGTCCAGTAGCACTCGTGGACAACAATAGCGGTCAGTGTTGACCAAGGTCCAGGGGTACCCGGGTGTTCATCCAAGTTTGTACCGCAGACTGCAATTTTATTACATCTTTGAGTTATCGATGACACGACTGAGTGACAGCTGAGGTGGAATTATCGTTATGTTTTAGGGTGGGGCAAGGAGCAGGAAAGAATGCTGAGGATGAGGAATGTAAATACATGGGTAGCTATCTATACCGGTGTGGATTAGTTCTAGCATCTGTATATTATTTTCTGCCAATCATGGAATCCGTGAAATTCAAAATCAATGTTGTCAGTGTATAGATTTGTCCCTGTCATGGCAAGGACTGACTAATGTGATTCAAAAGGTGAGTTACGATAGAAAAACGTCAGGCAGTCACATGACAATAGTCAGTCACAGCAAGACTGGGGGTCCGTCCAATTTACCGTGAATGAGTTTATAAAGATCTATAGCCTACCATTTATAATACTATATATAAACTTTTCAAAATGCCAGGATAATTTATTCTCTAAAGAGAGGTGACCCACTGGTTCTCTTCTCCCGAGGAAAGGATAGGGAAATTTCACTCATCAGCAGAGAAGAGGTTTGCCCTCCCCCCCCCCCCCCCCAAAATCCCCTCTCTTTTTCACAACAAAAGTGTCGCTTAGGCTCCGTTCCCTTGGGATTCCAGCAGATTATTTTTAAATCAACTCGAAATTGTCCTAAAGAGAGAGAGAGAGAGATCGGCAGCTTGTGAGAGAGAGATCGGCAGCTTGTGAGAGAAAGGGGACAGTTGGGGAGAAAGAGACTGAGAAAAGCAGAGACATTGATTATGAGAATAACAGAGAGCGTGAGGCATACATACATTCAAAATGACAATGAAACAGGCAGACAGACAGACAGACAGACAGTCGGAGATGAGAGAGAGAGGGCGAGAAGACAAAGAGAGAGAGAGAGAGAACACGAGAGAACCAGTGCGGGAGGAGGAGGCGGATAGAACAAGAGATAAACAACTCACTGAACGTGAGAGCATTTTTATTTTATTAGAAGCGGTTTTGTCGGTTGAGAAGAGACTAGAAGAGGGGGGGGGGGGGTGACTAGAGGTTTTCCTTGCAGGATTTTCTTACAACAGCTGGACTTGAAGTTGATCGCTTCCTGTGCTGGCCTCGCGTGCCGGTAGCTAGAACAGAGAGCTAGTCTACATCACCTGTTTCTCGCGAGCGGCATCCACTTTGCAACATGAGCAGGGTGATCAAGAGGTAGCCAAAGTGAAAGTGTATGATCTTAAGAAAGCTTCATCTTCGTCGCCCTTTTTTATTTTCTCGTCATTTTCTGTAAATGAAAAATCTTGAAAAAGAAGACAACTGTCTACCGGCAACTCATCACTTACATTGAACAATCTAATGACAATAATAGAACTCGATCTAGATCTTGTAGAAATTGAATATGTTGATATACAGCCAAATTTTCGAACTGAACACCAAATTGTACAAAAGGCATCATCATTATCATTTTACAAAAAAAAAAATGTCTTCAAATTAGGACGACTGTCCACCGGCAACAAATCAAATACATAAAAAGTTGAGAAACAGTATGGAAAATTTTGAATTGAATCAATAAAATAAATTAATATCACTAGCCAAATTTTCGAGCCCGCTTGGCTCTTTGTCAGAGCAATAATCATCATCATCATTATAGCTATTGTCATTAGAGAAAGAGCTTTAAGATTATTAATTAAATCTGTTATTAACTGTGTATTGATAGTCAAAATATGATCAGGTATCGAAAAAAAATGAGATATTGTAATCGTTTTGCAAAGATTTTTACACATTATCATTAAGATGGTCAATAACAGACTCCAAAACACACTAATGTTTGTACAACGTTGATGTAAAGCTTTGCAAAGTGAAACTCATACATTATTCTTGAAGCTTTGATTGATAGACACACTTGAAGAATAAGTGTTAAGTCACTTGTTTCATGTGAAGAATTGGAGGGGGGAGGGGGGGGGGGGCAACAGATTCCAGTTTTTGCAATTTACAAGATTACATCCATAGGTTTAGTTCTGGGGCCTCATCATGGCACCTAAACAGATCAGAAGGAACCGCCGTTCTTGTCCAAAGCAATGGTTTGAATCAAAACTACAGCAAACAAAAAGCAGAGAAGTCTTTAAAATCAACAGTTCAATGTTCTCTCATGTGTACCACCGAGATAGCCGTCCGCCGGGTCCCTGGAAGGCGTATTAGAACGTAGCCGTCTCCCGTGTGTGAAAAGTGGACATTTGTGGTTCCTTCCTCTTGGTCTTTATATAGCCTATTTCTGCGATTTTTTTTTATAGCGTTTTTACTTCAAGGCCATTTGCGCCAGCATGGAGACCGACAGGCTGGAGCCATGTAGTGTGAATGAACAGAAATAATATATGACCTTTTTAGCAACGACTTTTTCAAAATGAAACCCACTCGGACGGCTTGCAAGATTTATGACCTTGAAAGACTCAGCGAGTTTCGATCGCGGAGCCATTCACTGGGACATCCGTAGGGGAACTTCTGTTTCTCTTCATTGTAAGTCCATGAATGAAGATTGTCACATGACGAATGAAGTATTATGTCATCAACATGTTGTGGCTCTCGCCCTTTATCTCTTTAATGTATATTGACTGTGTCTAGGCAGGATCTTGGTCGAGTTGCCAGTTTCAGAACATGTCTGTAGAGAAGACTCGAGGAAAAAAACCCAGTAGATGAGCTGGGTAAATGGAAAGAAACAGCATCAAACAATAACAAAAACAACTTCTCAACATCAAACAACATATTACAATAACAGCACACACACACACACAACACACACACACACACAGACTATAACATTCAACATCCTGAACAACAACATAACTGTTATACAATAACATCCTGATGATATCAAGCCATGACAATGTTTCTATGGAGTAAAACTGACAAATATTGACCAACAACTGTTGAATAACATGATGATGTGAACACACATTGCTGGTATACCGTTAGGACAATGCATCAGGCCCTTAGAGTGTAATAACATCGGTATTTAGACATTTAACAAGCATTCTATCATTAAATTTTAAATATCATGATCTCTCCTTTCTCTCACCCCCCCCCCCCTTCCCAATTCTGTTTGTCGATCTGTGTGTTTGTGTGTGTGATTTTAGAGCATTGTTTATAATTATAACGCGCATACGCGCAATTTTCCAATGTGCTGAGCTAATGAAATTTCAGTGTGGGGAAGTGACAAAAATCTACCAAGAATCCCGCGCTTGTGTATCTGTTTGTTTGTGTGCTTGCCTCACTGTTTGTTTAGCTGTCTGTTTATCTGTCTCGTCCATTCGTCCAACTTCTCTCGCTCTCTCCCTTTCTTGTCATTTCATCTCTCTCTCTCTCTCTCTCTCTCTGTGAATAATCATAGAACGTACTCGAACGGTAGCGATAGTACAAGGCATTGAACCATTCTCTTATCGGTGTCGCAAGAAAAGAACATTCATAAAATCCTATCAAGAACTGTCAGGCTGCCATTGGGAGTCAATACCCCCATTTTCTGTGCTGTTAATCTGAAGATCGGAGTGGATGTAGGGCACAGTGCCAGCTCAGGACCGCCGTCTTGTGGTCCAGAATTGAATAGACCGGTGTCTCAGGTTAATGGTGTCACAGGCGTGACGTGCTATATCTGAAATGTTTACCACAATCTGGTGTCTATAAGGCCTAAGGGTAGGTGTAACAACAACAACAACAACAACATAACAAAATCTGTGTGTGTGTGTGTGACAGAGAGAGAAAGAGAAAGAGCGGGAGACAGGCGGGGAAGGAAGGGGGGGGGGGGAGGGTGAAGTGGTGATGATGAGGGATGAATAAGAAGTGTTATGTGGTGTGCAATGAAAGTTTGTGAAAGACGACAAATCGTAGTTTAAGAATAGCACTTGAACCAGGTCACAGTAGAAACCTCTGCACATGTGTGTCATTGTTCTGCACTTCTTTATGTTAAAGATGATGACGATAGCGAGAGTGGATGTCAGATGGACGGGACAACACTTGGGGTGACATTTTTTTTGAGTGTTTCTATATCTATAGACATCTTTCTTTGAGAGAAAGGAAGAGAGAGAATTAATGCGAGGAAGAGAGAGAGAGAGAGAGAGAGAGAGAGAGATCGGGCGGAGGAGAAAGGTAGATGGAAATAGAACAGATAAAAGTCGCGTAACTTTGTGAATGCGATGATAATACCTTGGGACATGAGTGAAACAACAGGGTCACGACCTTGAAAGTGCAAGGGCAGCCCGATGTTTCCGCATTTGTTAATTTCAGAGCTTACAATTACAGGATTTATGGACGCAGTGCGGAGTTAGTGGAGTGGGGCTTGCTGATACCAGTAAACAAACATAAAAAGAAGAGAGCTAGAAAGCACATTCAAGATCAGTGAACAGCGACATGTTATCAGCAACAGGTAAGCAATGATGCCAAAAACCGGGATGCAGCCTACCGAGTTAGATGTAGCTTCTAGTCGTTGAAGTCATTGGATCGTAGCTTATGCAGTCCCTTCATTTTAAATGTCAGTCTCCTTTCTCATGGCTGATTCCTTGCTGTCTTGCTCGTAATGAGAGGGGATTACTGGCAATGATCTGATGAGAAATTCTGACACTTTTGCACAAAATCCAAGAATTCCAGGGACAAAATTAAGCGTGTTTTCTTTGGAGTAAAGAATGAGCCAGTTAGCGGAAAAAGGAGCGCACTACGCTAGACACATTTTGAGCGAGTGCGGCATTTTTTTTTGATGGAATTGCAGTTTTAAGGCTGAGCCAGGTCTCGAGGTTATTGATTGTATCGCATTTTTGTAATAACACTGGAACTCCGTGAGCTTGTGTATATTTATGTATGGAGGGATAATAATCATTGCCTATTATTTTTTTTTGTGTGTGGAATGTCAAGATAACGTGTCTGGTAGTTTTTGAGTTAAAAGAACTTAACTATTTGGTGTTATCTCTCTCTCTCGCTATCTCTCTCTTTCAGCAGATTCACAATTAAAGGGTATGCATGTTCCATCAGTGCATAGAATGGTACATTGTAGTATTATTTCATACAAAAAGGACAGAAGACAAGAGCTAAATATTAGACAATGTAACGTGGTATTCAGCAACATACATGTACCGGATGAATCGTGTAACATGTCTTTACGCGTAGCTATACATGTCTGCTTAATAACTGGTAGGACAGGAAATAAACGTGCAGTAAACACTTTCCTGTTTTTTTCCATCTTGCATGGTCTTGTCTCGTCTCGGATGACAGAAGTCGGCGTCTCAATAGGACATTGGGTAACAGACAGTCGATACTGGAAAATACTTAGAGCCGATATAGTGACAGAGATCGAAGAGGAGAGGGGTGAGGGGGGGGGGGGGAGGGGGAAGGCTTGGTGTTGGACTGACATTGGGAAGCCTTTTATCTGGTGGTGTGAATGTGTAAGTCCGCCCGTTTTGTGGACCTGTGTAAAACGGTGCACTTTTCTCCAAGAACAGCATGTAGCACGATAGCTCGGACAACCTTCCTTTTTGGAGACCCCCCGCAATGCAACGCCACCCTCTCTCTCTCTCTTTTCGTCTTCACAAGCGCCCTCTTGACTTATGCAATTTTGAAGGTAGCCTGCGTTAATGACATGGGAATACGTGTTGGTGGTCTGTGTTGAACAATAACAACAACAACAACAACAACAACAACAACAACAACAACAACAACAACAACAACAACAACAACAACAGCAACAACAATAACAACAAAACAAACAATAAAATAGTGGGCCTACATGTACCTCTTCAGCCGAAATCAAACGCCAGATAGGCTTGGATCGAATGATAGTTTCCTAATATATGACAGATGTTATTATTTGTGGGAATTGGATCTCTGTTCCTGTTTTTGATCCTGAAGAAGTCAAATGGCTAGCTAGCTAGCTAGATAGATAGATAGGTGGGTAGGTAGGTAGGTAGGTAGGTAGGTAGGTAGGTAGTTGGACAGGTAATGAGATACCTAAATAGAAAATATCCCCCCACGTTAGATTCCAAATCCCTTCATACATGTACAAGCATTATGTATATTATTGTATATTTAAGCATTTTCATTATTTTATCGGTGTGTTCGACAATGGGGAATAGTCGAGGGGGGAGGGGTGGGGGCGCTATGCAGGCAGCGAGGAGAGTTCGAAGGTTTGGGGGGGGGGGGGAGACATATCAACACTGTATTTGTATCAAAACATGGCCGTGGAGTGAAAATAAATAAATACATAAATAAAAAAAAGAGACATTAAATAATTCAGCTTGGCATGTGACAGGAAAAATTTGTACATTCATGTAACTATCAGCCATGACAAGCGGATCATTTGTCGCGAATTAGCTGGGCTTGACGAACGGGATTTTGTGTACAAGTTTACCTCCGTATAGTCGACGTGTGCCTTTTCAGTACGGTGAGACGATCTTGAGGCGTCATGTATTTTTATCGAATCACTGACTGATCGTGGCCTTCCTGAAGTTCACGAAGGTCACGGACTGATTCTCTCGCTGCACATTCAGGTCTTGTGTAATTATCTCCCAATTGAGGGTGGTATACAACAGTCAACAAAATGTGGCCACTTTCTTTCTTTCTTTCTTTCTTTTCTTTCTCTCGTTCTTTTTTCTTTCTTTTTCTTCTCTTTCATTCTTTCATTCTGTATCTTTCTTTTCTTTCTCTCATTCTTTTTTCTTTCTTTTTCTTCTCTTTCATTCTTTCATTCTGTATCTTTCTTTTCTTTCTTCCTTGTTTCCTCTTTTCTCGTCTTTCATTCATCCTTTCGTTGTCTCTTTTCTTGACATTGAAATAACTAGCATCTCACGGTAGATAAGACGTTCCACTGTTTAGTGCTTGCATTCTGGCTCACGTTCTAGCTTAGAAAGAAAAGGGTGAGGGGGGAGGGAGAAATACTGAGATAGATAGAAGATAGATAAATAGATAGATAGATAGATAGATAGATAGATAGATAGATAGATAGATAGATAGATAGATAGATAGATA
>JBCEWB010075932.1:34417-44717 GCA_039654565.1 Peronia peronii | reverse complement strand
GTTGTTGTTGTTGTTGTTGTTTTCTGCGCTTCTGAAACAAGGACAAATTAAAACTGCCCACACAAATCTGACTGCTAGGGTTTTCCGAGAAGACACTGTTCTACTTCCTGGGCTTAACTGGTGGGAAACAAACATGTCCATATCAATACGGTATGCCATTCTTGTCCTACAAACTTACATCTATTCCTATCTTAAAGGGCCCACTCAATGAATATCGATGCATCTACATATCGCTACGGCCATTCAATATACGCCCAACTCATTTTAATATCTGATTCTTGTTTTTGTTTCTTCTTTAAAAAAATGTCTTTTAAAAAAACAAACAAGCGTTTGTGGTAGACCACGCTGAAGTATTACACTGATCAACCGAAACAACGACTGTAAAATTGGATTATTTATGCATACGTAATTATGGTAACTCATGATTATAATCGTTCCCGTGTGGGTCATAAACTAGATGTCCCGTGCCGTGATGTCTCCTTAAGTAGAATCTAATTACTTCATATGCACGTACAATAATCTTACGTGGCGTACAGAAAGAATACCAGGACATCTACCTAATTGTTATAGCTCATAACGTTTAGTCCTTTACTCGTTTTGTCTTTATGAGCAATTATTTATCGGTACTATACATGTAGAGTGGCAACCTTATATGGCGCAGTCAGTTAAAACTAGTACGTCTACATAATATCAGATCTGCTATCTACCACAGCTGTGTCTTCTGTTAGTTCTAACTTAAATCATTTCGTCATGAGTCGTAAACAACAGGGCTGTTGTATTTTGTTCTTGTGAACACACAGCTTACGACACATATAACGATGTATCCCTGTAATCCAAAATCTCAGAGCATCCTGCTGCTAAAACAAAAATAAAAAAATGTCTACAAAATTAAGATACACATTATGAGAGCAAAAATTCCTCCGCTGACGTCACTGTTAACCGATTCAAAAATAACTCGGCCTTCAAGGAAGTCTGAGATAAAAATGTTTAATGGTTGAGACTAAGGCAGGTGATCACCTACTTTTCTTGCTCCGAAATAACTAGACTGATAATTAAATTAAATGTTAAATTTATTGTATTCAATTAATTAATTACATATGTTCAAATTTCACGCGTAAGGCGCTGCTCGGAATAGACTAGGATGGAGTAGCCCTTTGGTCAAGCATGATCAAAAAGTTACGACGAAGTTTCTTTGCGCCAGTTATAAGACATGGCATTAAAATACTATGCATAATCAGATTTGGAAATGCATTATGGCAACAAGTCCTTTTTTGGTTTGTTGGTGCGATTTTTTCCTAATCTTGTGCTGCCCTCTGTGGTACTGCCTATTCTTTAATCGCCCTGAGCTTACAAACTAAACTAAAACACAAATAAAAACACGTCCAAAATCTGTACCAAAAGCACGGGGGGGTGGTCTTTTGTTTTTTTTCTTCTTCAAGATTTGAATCTGAGCACTCAGTACTCTCCACTCCCCATATTTTACATTGTTAAAGAGCTGAGAAAAGTGCCAATCCTTAAGAAATCCATGTCCGATGGAGGGGAGCATCAGGGTACAAATATAAGTACATATATAGCAATTCAAATAAACGTGAAGACTGACCTTTCATTTCTGGTCACATTTAATTCTAACTAACGTATATCAAAGTGACTTAAAGGTGTTAGAAGACTGATAATGATTTTTTAAAAATGAACTTTTTAAAAAATAACAAAAAAAAAAAAAAAAAAAAGGTAAGCATTTCACAAAATGGACTAATAACAGTAGCGTTGAAAATAACAATCAATGAATTTTGGTGAGTTTTTGAGCGTAAAATACAAATAAAACCTAAACCTTCCAAACATGACAAAATCTTTTTTTTTTTTCAATTATCACATTTCTTTCAAATAAATAGACGCAAAGGCAACAGCGTTCCTGCAAGAAATAGTAAAAACTAAAACCGTCCAGAATTTTCCATGCAAAGATGTCAATAGATTAGTTATACAACCATTTGATTCTGACTAGTGTAAATCGCCTCCATGTATTTCACCTGTCTGCTAAATAAAATGTTTGTTGTATCTGGGTGCCCTGTTCAGTTTACAGCAACGTCATATACTGAGACAGTAGAATACAAATCAACTGTGATGAGATGCTAACATCAAAACACAAATTAATGCGATAGTGTGTAACCCTATCAGAGAAGTCAAGCCATGAACCATGACATTACAACAAACGCAATCCTGAGTGGTAGTTTCTTTATTGTTCGTGTTAGGGTTTAACGGTACATCAGCACGATTACAGCCATACTGCGCATAACACGGTTGGATAGTTTTACGAGCTGAAAAAAAAGTTAATCGAAGGATGCGTAGAGTATTATACAGTATGGGCGATACCAGTTTAGCACAACTTTTTTCAAGCTCCGACTGCACGGGGCATCTCACAGCACAAAGCCAGAACTGGACGTGGAGCTAGAAGATCTACATCTAGTAAATCGTGAACGCCTATGGTTTAGTTATGTACAATGTCAACGTGTTTCGGTAGTTCAGACTTCAAATGCCAAACACAAATCAGCAATACAACGTTCGAACTGATCAACTGAAACAAAGAGGGGCACGTTTTTTGTTCCGAAACCATGCGATATAAATTTTATTTTGTAGGTAGGAATAACTCGATACATCAAAACTGCCTTTCACATTTCTCAAACTGAATGCCAAGCAGGAAAGCGTATAAATTTGTCCTCACCTGCCCCTAATTAAAACAATATTTGCTGTACAGTATTTTTGTGTTCGATTTGGTTTACACAAATGTCTATATACTGAATGGAGAATGTTTTTCACAGCGGACAGACAAAGATGATATTCCTCCGAAAAATGCTTGGAATTTTTATCAGGACCACGTATTGCATAATGAAGTGTGCGCAGTGGTAGCATTAAAGCTTTGAGCCATAAACATAACCTCCACACAACCCGAGAGGAGAACTCTGAAGTGATAAGGCTTTGTCACGAAAACAGAGCACATCAAATGCCATCCAGCAAGGCCCAGTGGAGGTCATTAAACAAACAAAACAAATAAACAAACCAAAAAAGAAGAAAAGAAGTAGAATAGAAAAACAAATGGCGCTGAGAAAGAAATCACCGGTGACATGAAGAGAGGGAATTTCGGCTTACTGTGCTGAAATTGTAGCATTGTCACAAAATGGAAATCGCTGAAATGAACTGGTGTGTTCATTAAGACAGTGCCAGCATAACTGGTTGAGTCAAACAATCAATGTGGGTAAAGCCGAAAAAAAAAAAAAAAGAAGTGACTTAAAAAAAAAAAAGAAACAGTGGAGCTTGGGAAGAACTGGGCCGATGACATAATGAAAGTGCTGATTTTGTAGTATTGGCACATGTAAGAGGTAGCTGGAAAGAAATGGTGTCTTTTCAGTAACATAGAGCCACCCCGACTTTTTCCTTTGATTAAAATGGACAATAACAACAATAAAGAAAAGGGCAAATTTGACGAAGAATTTGGCTGATTAAAACACAATGAAAAAAGAGAAGCTTATCATGAATACTGAAATTCTGGCATTATCAGCTGAAGAGAGAGAGAGAGACACGGTGAATTCATTATCTCACCATCATGAAAAATGTCAAATTACCAGTGCAATTACAATGAGACGTACAGAGAAGCCAGTCGCTCTTCTTCTCAATGTTATCATGTCAAATCCACCGCATTGTGGTTTTTCTTTCAGCTATTCCTAGAAGTCATGTTAGAATACTGTGCGGTAAAGATTTACTCTTTAAACCATATTTAGAACACATCAGCTCCAGTCTTCATCATGGATAAACAGCTTAAGAAACATCTGTCCTCTTGAGCAAACCGTGTTCACGATCTTGTCGGCTGTTTCTCTTTAACATTTAGTTTGTCCACTGTAACTGAATATCTCTATTTAAAGCAAAGTATTTTAAATTCCTCTGGACTGTCTTGAAATGGAAAATTTTGAAGCAAAAGAAAACTTGTGACACATTGTGACTATAGGTTACATTCTTACTGAGGAAAGGGTAATCAAAGACTAAAGTAGGTTAGGGATGAGGAAGAATGACTTAGGAATATTATGAGAATCGTTTTCCACCAGCCCAAATACTTCCAATACAAGGGTTATTTAGTAAACACTGAAACAGGACAACAACAACAACAACAACAAAATATCTCTTGTCTTTCAAATCTGTATTGCTCATCACTGAAAGTTTTGACAAAACTGATACAATGAGAAGCAAGCATTTGCTTGTATGTTGTTGAATTTCTCAGAATTGTTCATGGCATATGTTTCAAGTGAAAAGCACAGGAGTGCTTTACTTACAATAATACTGACAGCAATCCCTGTGTCTAACAAAAGACAAGCAAAAAGACGGCTGAAAGACAAAAACTTTATTGTACAATACTGTAAATACATGCATACACATTTACCTCATAATCTACCCATCTTCCAACTTCTCCTCTGTTCCGTATATGAAGCAGACACAACATATTTCTACACATATGTCAGCCACAATGTCTCAGATCTAACATCTTGCTATCTTTTATCAGCTTTATGGGCTAAAGGGAACATTTCAATGTCATTCATAACCACACTGTACAAAAAAAAAAAAAAAAAGGGCCAAGTGGCAGGTTCTGATAAGATAAAAATGCAAGCCTGTTTCTGAAGTTATGATGACCCTGGCAGAAGATGAAGTCTTGCAATCTGCATCAAGACAGCTGCATTTGTTACAGCTAGGGAAGATTTACATCAACAGGTATAAAATTTTCTATTTTAACAACCCATATCTTTGCAATAAGAGCAAAAATTAAGATACTCCTACTGTAAGAGGTAAAAAAAGAAAAAAAAAATTGAAAACAGCCAAAAATTCCTTTTCCCTTCTAGAGTAACTCACATTCAATCCATTCCTGCAGATTAAAATTCGTATCTGAAGATGTCACTTCAATCAAAGATAATGCATATTCATTAGCCAACATTTATTTTCTTTTTTTCTGCATTATTATTTTGTCTCTAACATATGAAATGGAAAAATTGATCTGATAGTAGACCTCTGCTAGTTGGAGTTGACCATAGCTAAATCTAATACCTGTTGGTTTTCAGAACAATATTTCAAATGTATCCACAAGATTTGCCCTGGTAATGGTATTCTTGTAGTTTACGAATTTCTACAAAGACACAGTTCATATGCTCATAAATATCTTACTGCACAATATAACCTATCATGTGTTTTAACACTTATTATGTGAATTGCCTATTGATCAACTTTGCAATAACTTGTTAATCATTGTGTGTGTGTGTTAAATAACACTCAAACCACCCAGAGAAAAAATTGTTTATTCAAAATAAAACAATCTTTTGAAACACAAAATCAGCCTATGAAAAAGATAACAAATAATCCATATATTTTCGACATTCCTAAAAAAAGTCACTAACCATTATGATGATCAATTATTCTTCAAAATCATATCATATATATATCCAATTATCAATTTTATTTCATCAGCCATTAGGCTCTCCGGTGTAATTTTGAGAACCGCAGGTTCCTCTTGTGAGCCAGTTTGACAAATACATCCAGACATTTTAGACATCCCTAAAGAAAGTCGCTAATCATTATGATGATTAGTCATTTTTCAAAATCATATAATATGTTCGATTATCAATTTGGGCTAAAAAATAATCAGTTTGATACTATAATACGTTATAGTATCAAACTGAATATTTTTTAGCACCACCCATGACTGAAATTCGAAAGAAAGAAACATCCAGTGTTTTCCCTGCCTCTTAAAAGTTTTCATATGACTGTTGATATACTGGAAGATGTTAACTCAGGATCTGTCAGCCCATTATACTAAGGCAAATGGAACAGAGCTCCTCTGTGTCTGACAGGTAAAAATGCAAGACTCGCTGTTCTGCTGTCATTCCCACTTCTACAGATTCCTGATTCAATTTTCTTGCCGACTTCTATGAGTGGCAACGCTGTTCAGAACACTTCTTTTGATGTGATAGATTTGATCACAAAAAAAAAAAAAAAAAAAGATTAAAACAAGCAAGGATTTTAAACATTTTTGTGTAAAAATAGACCTACATCTATGCCAACCCTTCATGTAAGTAAATATATAACAAATTACTCACAACATGTGAGCTTTACAGAAATTGGCATATTTTTGAGGGATTGCCAGCAGAATTTTTTTTTCCCAGTTTATCAACACACTCAAACACAACTCTCCATCCCATTACTACATACTATCGTCTGTCATATTAAAAAATACCACAGGAATTGAGAAATGCATAATGATTTCCAGATTTCAAGACAAACTGAAGCTGCTGACCTTGACAACTAAGGAAATAGCTCACTGAATTCAATCCGCACAATACAGATATCATATGCCCTTATATAAATCATGACAAAGTTTCAAACCTCTCAATATTTCTGACACAACAAAAACAGCACAATTTAACATCTTCATACAGCAGTGTAGCAAGACAGAACAAGGATGCTTGCAATGATTTTGTATGCAGTGCAGTTCAGCACAGATTGTGAGGAGGCCTTTTTTTTTTTTTTTGGTATGTTTTGTGATCTGACTTCAAATGAAAACACTGATCAACCTCAACCCTCGTACCACTGTCCGTAACTAAAAACCTTGTTGGAAGTCTTTCTCTTTCATTCTACAACTCCGTAAAATATACTGTATGCCTGCTAAATCTATGTCATTTTTAGGAAATCTGCCCCAATTCTTAACAATGTTCATTAAAACATCTGATACGCATCTGAATCAGTCTTTTATTAATGCTTCTGTCACTCGGGTAATAGTGGTAGATAATAAAAGCATTGACAATCACATCATTTAATATGATATATACATTGTTTCATTCTCCTTCACCCCAGAATTTGTTCCAAGGAACTGATAGGCTACTATGGCTTGCATGTATGTGTCTAATATTTTCCATATATGGTGTCTCTATACATACACACTAACAAAGAGCATTTCCATAACCACCAAAAGTAACTTAGATCTAGGTATGTTTTTCAAATTCCTGTGGGTTCCTAGATCTATATGTAACAAAATTAAACACTGTGTCAGGGTTAAGCTAAAGGTTTAGTTTCTCCTTTAGGGCTTTGTGTGAGTTTAACCCCACAAAACCCAACATCAAATGAAGCCCCTTCTTGACTGGACGGTGTTGCATGACGGAAATCTTTCTCACTAACATTTGCCCAGCTCGGATAAACCTATTATCGTCTTATACCTTGAGTATGCCTTCAACACTGAACGCTTAGCCTACATAGTTACAGACAAGCCCTTGGATCTACAAAAAGTTAACTTCTTTTTTGTCACCTGTCGAGTGGGTGTGTCCTACTTTTAAACACTGCTGTCTCGTACTACTTCGGTCAAGTTATGATACAAAATAATAAAAAAACATATCGACACCTTCAAAATGACATGAACAAAAACGTGAGTTTTATTTCGAGTAAATGAGGAGCATCCCACTTCCTGATTGGAAACCAGTAGTGGCCCATAATGCTATTATTGCGGTAACATTGTAAACTTGTCGGCCTAGAATTTGGGCCTTCAGGCAGGAGTTACTGCAGTTGTAATCGGAAGTCGAACTGGGTAACTTGCATTCCTTCTGATGCAAATTTAACTAACACAACACGAACTATTAGGCTAACAATTTGATGACAGTGAATGTGAAACTAATAAAGTTAACGAGACTTACTGTAAACAGCACAGGCGACAGCCGTGCGCAGGAGTTGGTGGGTTTACGTCCCTCCTCTGCCCTTACATCGTGCGACAAGTAGGAAACCTACAATCCCTTTGCAGTTAGATGGCGTTGTCGTCGCATGCCTGGTTCCGGTCGGTAGCCGGGTCATGTGACCACAGGTACGCGAGTGGGTTGACAGGTAAGATCATAGGCGGTGGTTGATGGCACACAGCATGTCGTGTGTGTGTGTACTTAGTAAACACGCGAATCTTGCTAAACTACAGTTCAGTCGTGCAAACCGGGCGTGAAAGTCCTTTATGGGCAATTGTTTGTTTCTATCAATTCATTACAATATCATAAGATGAATTCATTCTAATAGTAAAGTCGTGCATTATGAACTGTATATGGTGGACTGAAAAACAAGTTTTACCTTATGAAAATTGAAAATCAGTTGTTTTATGCGTCTTTTTGTCCTATCAAGTGACGGTGAATATACATGTATTTTGACAATCGACAGAGTTTTCCCACTAGTCTTTGGAATGGCTTATCATTACTGTTTCGTTTGTTGTTGTCCTGTTTTATTGTTGTCGCTGCCACTGCAGTTGCTGTTGTTGTTGCTCCTCTTTCCTTCTTCTCCCCCTTCCTCTGCCCTCTTCTCCCTCTCCCCCTTCTTCTTCTTGTCCTATTTTAATCACTGAAGTGAGCTATCAATACAATTCAATCTCCTGGCTTTAATTTATTAAGTGCTGATAATATCTTGGATTAATTCTCCCGGGCCTGGGAACAATGTCTAAGCCTATCAATTGATTGGATTAAAAGACACTTGGATTTAAACCTACGAGGGAAACACTCTGACAGTAACTTGCCAACGAGGAAGTGAATTGAACACAATTATGTGCGTATAATCTCTTTGTATGATTAATTATGGCTTCCTCTGCCCCCCCCCCCTCCTCCCCCTTTTCTCTCCTCTCACACGCACAAGTCACATCTTATCGGCAGGAAGAGCACGTCATGTTAAAGGACGACATGGCAGTCACTGGCTGACTGTGACTTACATCGATCTTGTCTTCGTCAGTTTTTTCATATAGAAGGAAAGAAAGAGCGAGAACGAAACAAATAAAAAGAAAGAAAGATAGGATGAACAGATGAAAGAGAGAGAGAAAGAAAGGGAGAAAGAATTAACAAATCATGAAAGAAGGTAGATACGAAGGAAGAACGGAAGAAATGAAGGAAAGAAATCAAGAACGAAGGAACAAAAGACAGTAAGAGCAGTAAAGCAAGCAAGAAAGGAACAATTTTTAAAAAAAAAGAGAGAAAGAAAGTAAAACAAAGACATGCAAAACAAAAGAAAGAAAGGAGGACAGGAAGAAAGAAAGAAAGAAAGAGAAGACGGAAAGAAAGAACGAAAAGAAAACAGGAAAGAAAAAATAAAGAAAGAAAGAAAAAAAGAAAGAAAGACAAAAAATCCAACGAGGCTTTGAATACACTTGTGGCCAAGCTGCCTCTGTTGTAGGAAGTGTCACATTTGAGAAAAACACATTTTCAACATGCATTTTTTCAATGCCCATTGCTGTGAAAGAATCAGAAGTCAAAGGGCCGTGAGCTAGTAAAATAAAATTATGTCTAAGTATTAAAATTTGATTCATATGCTTTTTTTCTCTTTCTTGTTGGTTTTCAACGTGAATATTTAAAGTAGGGAAACGTTGGCATTTGGGGGTTGTCTGTTGTGGTGTAGTCGTGTTCGACAAGGTTGAACTGAGGGTACTGGAGACGGTCGCATGGTGTACATTGTGAACTGGAAAAGGAAGGTTTGGGGTTGGAGAGAAGGCAAGATGTTTACATTTATATTGTAATGCAGTGCTTGAGCAAAACATACAATACAACCTGGTCGAGCTGATCTAGGGTTATCAACATGTTCTATATTAAAATGTCAGAGAAAATGAAAGGAGCCAGTTCTAAGTGCCCAGTTCATGACTTCTCCGCTTCCAGTTTGCACCCTTGGACCAATATTCAAGCCTGTTTATCATAGTGACAACGTGATATGCTATAATCTTACATTGCAGCGGGTCAGTTTATACAACACAATACTGGACCTACATTATTACTGTAACAATATCACAGCAGGTAAATAATACACGTATAGGTTAACTAAATCCATAAACCCATTCATCTTCGCCACCCCCCAAACCACCAACTTGCAGCACCTTCTTCGTCCTCACATATCTCTCTGTTATTCCTCTCCTGAGACAATGTCAATATCATAGTAGTATTGTCCCACCCCGTACGCTCGTGTATATACACCTATACTTATGTGAATGCTCTCTCGTGCATTCACAAGTTGTTTATTAAGCTTAGTCTTTTACAGACGATTGCCTTGCGTAATCGTGGCTGATGATACTCTCGTTCTTGCATTTCGAATATTGACATTTTGATGTAGTTCAAAAAAGGAAAAGATTACAAAGTTATCAGAAATAGTTTGAACTTTCACTTGATCGTCTTGTGAAACAAACATCTACGTAGGCCTATGCATGTGTATACAAACTTCACCTACCTTCACCATAATAACAGTTTTCCGGTAAGTGCTGTGAAAATGAACAATGTATCAA
>JBCEWB010075932.1:20476-34317 GCA_039654565.1 Peronia peronii | reverse complement strand
TGTGTATACAAACTTCACCTACCTTCACCATAATAACAGTTTTCCGGTAAGTGCTGTGAAAATGAACAATGTATCAATAGGCTAAATGTAATTGAAAAATTAATCACGTAAGATCACAGATGTTTCCACTGAAAATAAATACGGCAATGTTGCACTTTGCTTAAACGACCCAAGTATTCAAACGAAAACTCATTCCGCCCTTGCGGTAAAATGATAGTTTGGTATAACTTGACATCCCTCTCACAAGATCCCCTTTGAACGCAAACGGTGAATTCAGGTAGGTTACGCAATTGCAGAACTACAGGCGGATAACAGTGTTTTTTGTTTGTTTGTTTGTGTTAGACCACTTTATTTTAAAGCAGAATTGTTATTGAAAAGATTAAGTGGTAAGATGGATGATAAACCCACGGAACAGAATGATCTCAGAAAATATCTGTCAAAAATTAAGCTCTAAGAATAACACATGAACAGTCAATTGAGTGGGTTTTGCCTTTGTTGATAAAAATTTGTAGAGTTAGACAATTACGCAATTCACTTCATATAATCAGGACAAGGATACACAATAGCAACCCATGCGACGGTATGGCAGTCCTGAAAAAAAAAAAAAAGAAAAAGAACAAAGAAAAAAAAACATTACTTAAGAAAAATTTGAGATGGGACAGACTGCAGAATTATCCACATTGTTCAGGGGATAAGCAGTTAGGCAAGTGCAAGACAAGATTGCCTTTTATCATCGTCCCTTTTCATTATTGCCCTAGACTGGATCAAGGAAGGAACTAAATGTGGTGAAATAAATGAAAACAATGGAACTTGCGGACACAGCTATGTAAAGGGTCTTGACTGTGCAGGTGACCTCTAAATTGTCTTCAACAAATTGTCCTTTTCACCTGAATTTAATTATTTCTTCATCTATCCATAATTTTGAACAATACTAACAGACAACCTATGGCATCACCTCACTTTAATAATGATAATAATAATAATATAAACAAAATACTTAATTATTAGCTAAGTACTGAAAAGTGTTAAAAGATAAGTCGCAAAACTAATTCTCGATTTTCTAGAAACAGCAATCTTCAGGGTAAAGACATTTTGTCGAGTTAGGCTAGTTGAGATTTGGTTCTTCTGTCACACACATTGTCAGGAACAGGAAAGAGGGAAGGATTATACTACAAAGGCCACATCACCTTCACCGTGGGGGGGGGGGGGGGGGAACAAATTAGGGTCTTCAGGGGGAAACCAGGTAAGGTACTTGAGACACAATTATTCCAAAATGAAACAACACTAGAGGAAATGTAACCATGTGTGATTATATAGCTATCTCTGCAATACTATTGATAAATACTGTATAGGAAGTAACAGAAGCGGACATGACAGCGAAAGCTGGAAAAGCATGGCCTTTTTAACCAAGTAGGACCTACAGAAATTAGGGAGAACAAGAAAAATCTACCATGTAGCAAAGAACGACTAATCATATCAAACGAGAAGTCAGCACACACGTATATTATGCTGCTAGGCCTACATGATTGGGAAATCTCGTCAACCACTCAGGATTCTGCAAACTAATTGTATCACGTTCTAGACCCTTTCTCAACAGTTGTTAGGAAAGATGTTCAGAAAACAGTGGCCTGGAAATATCAAGAGCGAAGAGCCCCAGGAAGGGATGAACATAATAACATACGTATGTTCTATGGATAAACCACAGATTTATAGAAGGATAAACTGGCAGAAGGAGACGTTTGTCGGGTAGGACATGCTAGGTAACCTACACTGATCAAGCCAAAGACTGACGATTGAATTCACATGGAAAAGGTCGTAGGAATAGCCAGAGGATCTCCGGGAAGAGATATTTGGACAATGATATCGGGAGGATAGGCTGTTCATGGAGAAGATGCTAAGATTTTTATCGAAATGAGGTTGAGTGTAAATCTTTGCTGAGTGGCACATCCACCGGGAAAGTGTCGCACGATGATGAAGATTATATAATACTTTTTGTAACAAAATTTCGAATCGATTGCGATCATGTACATACATTATAAATAAGTGCACCAAACGTGTTAACTGAGGTGAATAAATGTAATGTTACCTGCCCATTATTTTCATACTGTAATCTACTTAATTAATGATATTCCACAGATAACAAGAGTCTAACAAAACGCTCTGAATTTAATATTTGAATAAAAAACTAGCATAAAGAAGTTTATCGGAATACACAACTACGATGCTTAAACATTAATCTATCCATTACCACAACTGCATTCTACACAGAATCTACAGGTTCAGCTCCCTTTTGTTTTGATTCCGCTGCCGAGATAATGTGAGTTGTAGCTTATACGATCTCATGCACGCGCGCCGAACATGCCCGAGTTTTTATTTATGGTACAGACTCATACCTATTCTAATAGAAAAAGATTTCACACAAGTTTATCCAATAGGAATACAAGCTTCTGACTTTTGCGTATCAAAATCAACTTCACTAGATCTAGGTATTCTCTTTTAGTTATCCAAAATAGAAATGAGTGAATGTTCTGCTGAACTGTTAGATTATTCTGAACTGGTATCTGTTGTAATATGTTTCAGAAAACAGCAAAACACTATCGGTACGATTTGATATATGTAACCACAACATGTTATCATAGTCCAACCAGTTCCACGGTTGGTTTTATGTTTCGGTCCCTTTCGGCGTGCCCCCGGGGGGGGGGGGGGGAGGGGGGCTGTGCCATATCGGGAGAACCGTCCCAAACCAGTTCCACTCCTCAAAGAAACCACAATAAGGAAATCAGATTAGACCTACGTCTCGATTCGTCTGTTGATATTCACCCACTGCGTCGGGCTTAATGACTTTCGCACGTTGTGAACTCATATCAGGCAATCATGCGGTAAAAGATATGTCTATTTCAATTATGTTCAGGGCAAAATAACAAAAATAATAAGAAGAAGAACGAAATAACATGTGGCGAGAAATGGAGTGCTGGATCTCGTATATAGTGTGGAAAGAAGAAGCAGAAGAAGAAGAAGAAGAAAAAGAAGAAGAAGAAGAAAACACACACACAAAACATTAATCTGAGCCGCTTATTTAAATGATTGGTTCGTTTGCATACTGATGTAGGCCTAATAAATACGTAAATGTGATTGCTCGTCATCATCAAGAATGTTGTTGGCAATTGTTTTTACGCCCCCCTCCCCCCACAGCTTTTTTTTTTTTTTTACCGCAACATACAATAGATCCGCACAGAAGTTCCAGCTGGAAAAAAACATTTCCGAATCCTGACTCTTCACATAATATAATTCATGTATGAATCGCTATAGATATGTCATGAAGTAAATCATCGTGGACTAACTGACCATAGAATAAAATATTTAAATTGTGCACAACAGAAAAACCGACATCTACACCCACACAGAATATACACCAATGTCAACTTACAAAAAAATAGATCTATAAGTATAATAGAATTGAGAGTTAACGGTTGATTATGTGAGTGAAATCGGACACAGAGCCAAGGGAGACAACCTAATTTATTATCGCAATCATTTAGGCACCACACAGCCTCAAACTGGGGTGTGAATCTACAGGTACAAATTTAGTGTGTGAAGAATATAAATATGATGAAAAACAAAACAAAACAAACAAACTGCAGATCACTCGCGCACATGTATATTGTATTCACAGGCATATTCCCCCTCTTACGTTCTTCTCGAGCTGAGGACTGATCCAAATGCTTTTTAATTTCATGATGTTAAGTTGATTAATTAAGTGGATTTTGTTTCTTTCTATTTTTGTCTACATCCTGTCATATTTTATTTCACGAGGCCAACATTGAGCTGCCTATTCCTTCACAGAATCAGAGAAAGAACTAAAATACAAACAAAAATACACTACATGTATATATCTGAAGTCTAGTGTTATCGACATCAAAGCATGGGATGTAAAATTATAAATACTCCAGTGTTCTCAAATTTTGCACATGTATCTGGTCATTTTAGTGTCGTTTGCATGACCAGAGCTTAGCTGCACAGATGACGTCCTGATTGGCAAAGGATCCAATGTTATGCAAAGTGTTTACTAAAACTGAATGTAGCCTGTATTTTGTTGTTAGGCTACTGAACATAAACACGTAGCATTTCTTTTTTCTTTGCCTTGAAGGCATTTCTGAAAAACAGGCATAACGAAAAAAAAAAGGGGGGGGGGGGGGAGGAGAGGAGGAAGGGAGGCGGAGGGAGAGAAAGAAAGAAAGCAAATCAGAGTACGAATTTAGTACTTCGTTTATTCATTTATTCATTTGTATGTTCATCTTAAATTAAGCAGTGAAGACATGATATACACAGCATGGAATATGAGAATGAAACAAGAGAAACATATAAATGCATGAACTTTCAATACAACCTTCAAAGGAAAAGAAATCAAAATGCTTATCACTTGTTATATACGTGCATGGCTTATCCAGAGAAAAAGAAGGAGAATAAAAACGAAATTAACTCAGTTTGGGACATATGATCTGTGGTGGTCACAGTACGAGATGATCATAAACAATGAGGAAATAAAGGGGAAAAAACGATGACATACTATGGAAAGAACTATCATCATGTCTGATTTGTTTTCTATTACTCACTCAAGCACATGCTTGAAACACTTGCTCCAGTTCAACAGTTGGTCTTGAAGGCCCCCATAACGAGGCCGAATTCCACAAAGGTAAGAATTCTGAAACCAAACTACATTTGCAACTTGCAAGGGTTATGTTCTATAAAACATCAAAGATGACAAATCCAAAACCACCACCTATCAGCCTCATCCACCGATTCTTTTAAAAAAAAAAAAAAAAAGAAAAAAAAAAAAGAAAAAAAAAAAAAGTCCAATGGAAATTAATCTCTGACACAATGATTATCCAGCATTAGTCTCTTACTATATTTAGATTCTTTCATGCATCTCCAGATGTAATCAGGACGTATAAAAAAAAATCTAATAATACATATAATTACTGATTTCAACATCTCTGATAAACAAATATCATCAATCGACAAAGTGCAATCAATGTTAGTTTTCCTAGTAATAATACTTGCAAAACAAGAAGAGGTTATATCCAAGATAACATCAGAAAAAAAAACCAACCCAAAACACAAAATTTCTGATCAATGAGGTATTTCGAGGAAAGCCACGTCTAAGGATTTTCACTCACACGCTGATTTGTGGATATGCTCTGCACATGGCAGACAAATCTTGACGAATGGTAAGCTTCCAGACATGTCACACATATATACAAAGTCACATGTGAGTGATGTTTCCTCGGTCATGTGACTGATCTCTAAATACCTCATAGTCATAGAGCCTTCACCTCTATCTTGTTTCCTGTGCAGAGACTTCTCAATAGATTTAACATTTATCTTTTTTCTTGATCACCCTGGCCTTTGCCATATTTGTTTTTTTCCCCAGCAACCTGAAACAACTGTCTGCCCGATCACACTGACACAGCCTTCTGCTCAGCCGCCTTACTCATGCACATCTTTATAACTTTTGGAGTTATCACTGAAGATGACTTTTTCAAACAACAGTGGCTATGCTTGATAAATACGTGTAATGATATTAACCCTTACTTGACACCTAAGGAATGACTTCAATGCCCTGAAATGCCTTCATTTATCAAAACATCCACACATGAAAATTATGAGCTGCACAAGGCTACTGAAGTTCACTGAGTGATTGAGGGCCTCCTGCTATCGAAATACATTGTAGTTCTTTGGCCATGTGATAATCCTCATCCAAGTTAAATAAGGGATGGTTCATGCCGCTCACAACAATGAGCCTACACACGGCAAATTTCATTTGAAAATTTATAGAAAAAAAAAAAAAAAAGAAGAGAGAACAAAAAATGTAACATATAGGACAGAAATAGTTGTGACTTTGAAATCAAATTTGATTTACAATGGTAAATATCTTGTGCGAGTCTATAGTTTTTTTCAAATACAACATTCAAAGAATGAAAAAAGAAAAATATGCCCCACTACATGGTGCCCATTCATCAACACCATTTTCTGTGCATGTTTCACTGCTTAGATGGATTACATAAAATATAAATATGATATACTGATCTGACATTGGTGTCACATGCATTGTAACTGAACGATCTTATCTTCGCAAACCCACATATGAAACTACACACTCCTGACCCGATCTCCCACAAATGTCAAGGTGTAAAACTTATCAAACAGCATGAGAAACAACTAAACAAAAGAAATCAAAATCTGAATACAAGATGTCAGTTCACATGCATGTTTTAGATACTTGATGATTCATTATCATTTATAAAAATGAGTGTTAGAATAAACATGACAGAAAGCACTCTGCTGATCAGCTTGCCTTGCTCACCCCCCTTCACCCGGAATGCCACAGAACACATTGCTCAAAAAATAGGTTGAATTTGTACAGCATCACTTACATCCATTCAAAGATACCGCAACACATGACCATTCTGGCTAAAGAAGGTGATGAAATACTCTATTCTGTAAGGAATGCAGCACACAAATGATCATTGAGTGTTACAGACAGAAAAATTACATCATGGAAATATTTTTGTCAATATAGCAATATAGCTTTATTGGTGTAGCAATAAAGTGGCTAAATGTCACTTTGGCAGGCTCTTGATTGAAACCAGCAGGGGAAGAGGAAATATGGGCTCCTTAAACAGACCTGAATGAGGAGCCTGCATGCAGAATTCAAGGCCACCAACCTGACATGGGAGGCAGTGAAGAATATTGTCACAGACTGAAGAAAGTGGGGGGCCGGTGTGGAGACCATATGCTTCACAAGGAAAGAAGAAAAATCGACTAACATGACAGACTACACTGGCTGGTGCTGCCTTCTACTTGAAAGAAATTGAAGATTATTAAGTTATTTAATAACAATAATATATGGTCACCAACTCTGATGGAAATTTGTGCATTGAATGTACGAATTCACAACACAGTGGTCTTTGCCCAAGAATGTTGCCCAAGAGTTCTGTCCACCTACGAACCTGTCTCTGCTGTGAAACAGTATTTTTTTTCCTGTAAATTACTGTCCTAAGAACCTGCATCCAAAGTAAAAATCTGTCTCTGAGCTCAATGTCAGGCCAAAATACATGAATAATCATGGTGTAACTTCATGTCAGACTGTCCACTTGAGAGATATGCTCAGCGCTATGTGAGCAGGAAAATGAGGAGGGAGTGGAGGGAACAGAGAGACAAGGAATGGGAATAATGGGGCATGTACGAGTGTGTAATCAGACCTCACATGGATCATCCTGTAAGCATGTCTTTGTTTGACAACAGCGGTAGCACTCTTGATGGGTTCTGTGTATAAAGAAGTAAAGTTTAGCTTCCTGACTAGTCAGTACTTCAGTCGGTCTGAATAATTTGAAACACATAGTCACTCCTGGGATTATTCATAGGGAAATACATGTATACCCATACCAGGTTTTTATTCAACAATGATACCATCGTGTGGAACTCTTTCAACGTTTCAAAGAAAGTGGACATTACTAATGAAATTATAAACCAAAAAAAGTGAGGAACTGTTAGACCTAATTGCAGAATACACATAAACAAAGGAGTGAGCTGTTTCTTATTCACATAGATAAACCTAACAATCGACTATTTGTAGCAGACAAGACAGTGGTCAGGTGGATTCCGTAATCTTTCAATATGATGTAAAGGCATGTTCACCCAAGAGTCTGCTTTTTTTTGGTCTCTTGGGATCCTAAGCTGAGCCCACTGAAAATGTAAATTTGTTCTTACAGTATCAACAACAACAGAAAAAAAGGCCTGAGAGAGAAAATGGTCAGAAACATATTCCCAAGTGACTATCACAAATGATATCGTGCATAATTGTGCCACCAGTTCATTTTTCTCACTATTAACTAACTGCCAAAAAGTAAGAAAAGCGTAAAAACTGCAGACTACATACATAACACTGTTATCCATTCTCATTGAGGCTGGCGATATATCAAGCATTAGTGATACAATTATACGGGAGAGACGCTGGCTACAAAAAAAAAAAATGAAATTAAATGCTAAAGAATCTTAAGTATGGGGGAAACAATTTACTAGATTTACAAGATGTAGGGCAAAATAAAACAGAACCCTCACCATTTTTCCCAGCTGTGACGCACACACACATACAAATTAATGGGAAACAAAAATTGGAATATGATAAAATCTTCCAGAGACATACATGTACTGGTCTGTGATGTTCTAGCACTTTATTCAGTGTGAGGAATATCAAATGTGAAATCTATTCAGCACTGAGATATTTGAATACTATTATCAAGAGGAAAAACAACAACACACAAATAGATGATCTCGTCTTATAAACTCTCTGGATTGTGGCATGCAAAAATAACACTTCTAGCTCCTCGTTATTGATATTAATTATATATGGAAATTCCAGTCATTGCGTTTGAAAAAATGAAAATGATGGCACAGATAAAACGAATTTTGGAGAAGAAAAGATTCATGGCAAAAAAAAAAACAAACCAATGATGATCCCACTTCAAGCAGATAACAGAAATGGGCTGATGAGCAGAATAGTAAAATTTCTGTGACATTCCATCATGGCTATGAGATATCGCACAAATGACTGTTATGAATGCTGGCTGTGCTCACACAATTCCGCAATATTGTAAGATACGGCTGCACAATGTTGTGTTCTTACGTCAGTCTCTGCCTTCACATCCCATAAAGGGAGTCAAGCATGATAAAATGAGATACTAATGACTAATGATCATTAAATATGGACCCCCGAAAAAAAGCAATCTATATTTCTAGGTTGATCATAATGTTATTGCTCCCATAAAATCACACAAAATGAAACTAGTATATTCAAATCAGTTACAAATAAAAATTAAAGGAAAAAGAATGAAAAAAAAAAAAAAAAAAAAAGGAAAAAAAGTGAACCACAACAATTCAAAATATAACTTAACAACAACAAGAAATTCCATTTTTTCATCATTATGACCAACTGCTCGTCATGGCAATTCAGATTTTTTTCTTTCACAGAGCGAGAGAAAGAGAGAGAGTGAGTGAGAAAGAAAGAAAAGGAGACAGATGGAGAGAGAGAAAAAGGAAATGAGAAAATGATCAGAAAAAAGTTTCAAGAAGAATGTCACTGAGTAATATTTAAGGAATGGAAATGATGATTCTTTTCTGATAAACAGCAACATATTTTTCACAGTTAATAAAGCAACACCACTTGCTTATAGAGTATCACTACTAGTACTAGCACAGGCAACACAAATGTCACCACAGGATAGATTAGTCATTTATCACTGCACCGACAGATAAAGAGTGAAGCTAAGCTGTTTAATATGACAACTGATACAAAAGCTGCTTACTGCATGTCAAGCCATACAGCCATTTTATAAGCCACTGAAACAAAGAGACAGGCTGGGTGTCTTTCCCTTCCACAAAGACATCAATTATTACAGGTGGGCTACGGCAAAATTTAATTAACCTTACCTTCGCAATAAAAAAAAAATTAAAAAATACACTTGAGCCAACAGGTATAGTTTAAAGGCTATGCAGTGAAATTTATTTGTTGTTCTGTCAGAACATGCAATATTCTTATCAGGCGCATCCCTCCCTCCTCTTCCTGTTTATTTACCATTAACAAACAAAATATACTGGCTTGGGCAAAATGAAAAAATATATAAAAATTAAAAAATAAAAACAATAATAAAGAAAATAGGAAAAGGGGAATAAAACATGACAGACTAGCAAAATTTGATATCCTTTGTCACTACTACAAAATCTTCAAATTTGAGTTTCCGAGGAAAGCCAGGACTCGCCATGTCACCATCTTACAAAAAGAAACATGGAACAGATCATACTGAAATAATAAGTGAAACTATCACAACCTCCACAGGTCAACCAATGGTAAAATGATTGCACAATATATCAAGTCACAAAGAGACAGGACACAGTTCAACTCTTCCCTTTCCCTGTCAAACTGAGATACAACAGCTGCAGGAGGTGGAAAGGCGTAAAGAGAACGTAACGAACCTAATATTTGCTGGCTCTGGGTAGCAAATAAATATGAACAATTTATCTCCTGAAATATAAATATCATTTAACAAAGAAAAAGAAAAATCTCTGTAGTGATGACCAACTCATGATGAAACTGTTGCAAACAATGATATAAATATCATTTAACAAAGAAAAAGAAAAATCTCTGTAGTGATGACCAACTCATGATGAAACTGTTGCAAACAATGGCCTTTTTTTTTTTTTTTTTTTTAAATAAAAGGTAAACTATGGTCTTATGCTGTACAATTGACTAAGACTTGCTAAAAATATAAAATTAATTCAGCTCAGTACAACAAAATATGAATGTGTTCATACAACAAAACATTTCATTCCCCTATTGTTTTTACAATAAAAAACAACAACAACAAAAATGTGCATGATCTGTTAAAGAAAAAAAAAAGGCAATTAACCAAAAATAAATAAGTATATCCACAAAGTAACAAATGTCATGATGAATGTGAACTATGAATGTTTTTTCACTAAAAATGTTGACATCAAAATTATATTTCACAAAACATGAAACAGTTATCAGTTGTACAAAAACTCCATACTGATGAGGTTATTGTCCTATCTGGCTGCCAACAGAAACTCTCTCATCAGACCATATATTCAAGCTGACCATATCTATCATTTATTCATCCAAGATATTATGACAAATCAGAGTTCATATTTCTAAAAAAAAAAAAAAAAAAAAAGTTTTTCACAAAATAGTTTAGACAAAGGAGTATATGGCAAATTTCTTAAACTTATGGAAAACATACCATCATTTATTGTAAACAATAGATGTAACAGGAAAAATTTCAATCCTGATAAGATTATCTTTGTTAATATCATTGTTTTTTGTTTTTTTTTGAGGCTAACAATGCAAGGAGAGAAAGGGCCTTGGACATGTTATGGGTCTTTGACCTTCCACAAGAAAAATTTGTTATTGCACAGAAAGTAATAACGAGATCACTGGGATAAAAAATGCTAAAGGCAGAAGCTGATAACTGGATATCAGTATTACCTATTCACATCACGGCCTAGAGTGCCAGACATTGGGCAAAGGAATTCTCCACAGCTGATCTCTTCAAATAAATAACCCTTACAACATATACCCCAACCAAAGGAAAATCTTCAGAGATGCACTGTAGTGTTATCATTTTGATCCAATCCAACTAACAAATGGATATCATCACTGTTTCTATAAGACTTATGACAAAAAGCAACTGATGGCCCATGAGATATCTATTACCTAATGTCATTAAAAAAAGAATGCACCGACAGAATTACGTACTAATTCACATACAATGAAAATGACCTAACTCATAAAATAGCTTGTAGTTTTTTTGTACTATAAAGATGTTTGTTCTTGATATCTCAAAAGTGCTGAAATGTGAATTATGCCGTTGTTGTAAAGAAGTAACGCTATATCCAATGCTGAGTTCTCTACAGCACCTGTCTCCTTACTCCATGTGAAAACTTTTTGTTTTCTCTTCATCAAAGCCACTTCTTTTTCTCTCATGGCAAAATGGTGGTTCATTTTATAATTCTCAGAAGTCTGATCCTGATCAATTTAAGTAAACTCCACACAAAAGAAAGCAGTAATAGATCTATATTTTTGGATGAAGCACAACTGTAAAATTAACAAAACCTGAATACATTTCACCATCAGTGCATTCACATGTGCTCTATAACACTAGAAATGATCTTCTATTCATTCAGTTTGGAAGATGTAACCTGATAAAATTTAAAAGCAGTTCTCCTTTGCAACTTACATAAATTCTCTGATCAAATTATTTTTGAAGTTACAGAATGCCTTCAAAGCCTTCGGAAATTGCCATCACTTGTTGTACTTCACAGAAAACACCTAAGCTATTTGCTACTCAAAATTACAGTCTTGCAGTATCTAGATATAGCTGATAACAGCCAACTATGACCAATTTTATATAGCAACTGTACATACTGACATAAATCTTTGTCACGCTCATTTTTGTCATTGAGGCTCAGAATTAACTTCACAATTTCTGCTTAAACATTAATCATTTCCAGCTGACAGTGAAAAAACTGATGACAATAGAAGAAAATTTATCACCAGCTTCTGCAACACACCACAAGGAATGGAAATGCAGTCATGTTTTTCTAAGAGAGATGAAGACATGCATAAAGCCAAAAAGTGCATCTGACAACATCCCAAAATTGATAAAAATTGCAATGATTCTATGAATATAAACATGAGGAGATTTGTGACTCCTAACAATAATGAGGGATGATGCATCATTTTAAAGTGTTTTCCTGAAACTCAGTCCTTGCTATTTTATACTGAGAAACTGTAAGGTTTAGGGTTTCTTTCTTGACAATGCTGTATTAAAAAAATATGCTGGGAGGAGAAAAAAAAAAAAAAAAGACATTACACACATTACATTAACATATAATTCTTGTAAATGTGAAAACTTATATGTGCACCTAATACTGTACATTTCAGTAAACTGACAAGTTGTTAAATAAATTCAGGGGAGAAAAAAAACACACACAAAACAGAACCTAAAACATCCAACTTAAATTTAATTAACCTCTGATCACATTATAAAAATCAGGCAGTAACATCGGTGGTTTATACTTTGATGTCTTAGTGGGCCCAGTAGCTGATCGCTGTATAGAAATTTGAAGCATCATGTCCCAAACCCGCAGATTAATAGCGTAAAATAAGTGGACTTTGTCATAGAGTCTCTTCAACTACACATTCAGCCCTTCAAGCATTCACGTTTACTTCATTGAGTAAATATGACATTGATAAATCACGTATTATATCTGTGATTTCATTCAATCAGCCACCACACCAGCACCCACAATCTTCACTTTCACACAACCTTTCTGCCACACACACACTCACAGCCCAACCTCTAAACTACAATATGATAACTACAAAGCACAGGTGCTGTTATTGCCAAAGTTCAGGGGGGAATGTGCTGACTTCTCCCATCTCATTCACAGCATTGCCGTTCTGTGAGTAGCTGATTTTCAAGCGCATACGAATGGGTTGCTGGAGAACCAAATAAAGCAAAATGATAGCCTACATACTAGCATACTCCACACATTGGACTCACTTGTACATGAGCACAATGAGATGTTAATAATAAAAATAATGATAAATAACAACAATAATGATTTTTTAAAAAAAAGTATTTTCCCTTGAAACAAAAAAATTTGTGACAAAACGATAAAACTGACAGAGTTAAATTCATTCTCCAATGATATTTTATTTCTCTCATGATTCAGTATACACTCTAAAACGGTTATTAAGAAAACGCTTAAAATGAAACTTACGTTATTACAAACTAATCTTTCGGAATGCTTATTTTGCTATATAATTTGATATGCTTAACATGAAATAAAACTATGGGCTGATATGAAAACTACCCTTATTATGAAAGGCTTTACCAAGACCAAGCTCAGGTACTGGGTCAATTTCTTCAGACAGAGAAATTGCCCGTGAGCGCGTCAAGTACACATACCCACAAGTGTTGTACAGCCCAGCACTGTGACACAGTAAGAAAGGTAAGGCCTAAGGCGCAAGCGAATAGAAATCATGCACCTACCTTCCCCCACTTCACACCTCATCTGTCCCTCATGGTCCCAGTTAAGTATGACATACCGTGTGTGGTGTTATGTGCCAATGTGAAGCTACTACGATTTCATTGCTATTTATAGCCACAAAACCACAGTATTAGAGGGTTGGGGGGGGGGGGAGGGGGGGGGGGGGGGGGGGGGGGGGGGGGGGGGGGGGGGGGGGGGGGGGGGGGGGG
>JBCEWB010075932.1:0-20466 GCA_039654565.1 Peronia peronii | reverse complement strand
TGTTTCTAGCCACAAAACCCAAGGATTGGGGGAGTTCCCCTCCCCCCCCCCCCCCCCCCCCAAACACCAAATCAGTTGTGCTTGTCAGTGTTTCTTGAGAGGCCATATTTAAAAGTTGACAGGCTTTCTTCAGTTTCATACCAGAGACAGAGCTATCAACACAGCGCTTGAAATTGACCACAAATCCAGTTTAGATTTAGGTGGCAGGCCTAGTGGTGAATTCATCGAAACTTAACATGTCAAAGCGTAAGAGAACATGAGGCGAAAGGACTGAGATCTAGATCTAGTCAGGCACCACGGCGAATTCAAATCTAGCCATTCAATTCTTGCCGGGGTTGGTTACTAGTACATGTAGTGTCATGATTTGGTCTTATTTCCCTGTAAGTACCACTGGAGTTCAAACTAACACTGATTCATAAAACTGATGAACGTTTAATGAAAAAGTCGGACATCTGCAGAAAGTAATGTAATGGTGAACTCTTTCAGGGAAGTAGGGTAATAATGTAATTAAACCATACACATACCATTAATATAAGTAAAAGTATGTCCATGAATGAAACTGCTTCCAAGAAGTGTGTTCACTGTTACAGAATGGCCATTTTGGTTATTGCAAAACTGAGATAAAACAGAAGTTATTCATTTACTGCAAATTCGTATTAACCGATTTAGAGTGTATGCCATATGAATTGATGACATTCTGAACAACTGACACAGATTCCATTGTCATCAAAATAGAAAATCTGGCTACAAGCATTATCAACGATCAGTTGTGAATAAAGCTGATATTTTATTCAACTATGAGAGAATATAAACATTTACATTTGAAAGTAGAAATAAATCTTCTATTTTAGTTCATTTTCATTCACAAATGAAATCAAGGTAAGTTTTACAATATTATCAAACTTAACATAAACTTCAAAGATTTTGCAAACAGCTAGTAACTTTCAAAACACAGTCTGCATTACATGTTAAAAAGACTACAAATTTTAAAGACAGATAAAGGGAGATCAAATTGATTTTTATACCCACAAAATGCTTGAGAACCAACCATGAAAGGATATTTCCAATCTCTTTAAGCTTGACTTTAATTCTCTTCTATCTACTATGAGCTGGGCACTACTACTCTAGTAATACTGATCTAAAGAACAATGGTGAGACCTACCTTTTGTGGATTACTGAGCTGTATGACTTGCGTGACATTGCCAGAATTGACAGGAGGGATGCTGTTACCTGAGGGGGACTGGAGAGTTAACTGGAATGACTGAAAACACATAAAACAAGTGAATAAATTAATAAATCACTTACAATAATAAGTAGAAGAGCAAAAGAGGGCACTTGTATCTTCCTACAGTGAGCAAGCTCAAAGCGCTACACAATCCATCAGTACCCCGACAGACCCAATGGAGACAAAACGTCCTCTGCTTCCTGGGAAGCATACCAGACGGCTGCCTTTCAAACACTCCACACCTTATCAATCAAACAACATCATTCATTGTCTATAATTGGTAACCCATTTTAACCTGGGTTGAGTCAGAAAGTGAGCTAACAGTGAACACAAAGCTACGCGTCTACCAGGCCTGCGTACTCAGCACTTTTCTGTACGGGAGCGAGTCTTGGACTACATATGCCGGCTAGGAGAAGCGGCTAAACAGCTTCCACATACGTTGCCTCAGACGCCTCCTTCAGATCAAGTGGCAAGACAAGGTGACAAATACAGAGGTCCTCCAGCATGCTCGCATCCCAAGCCTATTCACACTCCTTAGCCAGAAACGCCTCCAGTGGCTAGGCCTTGTATGCCACATGGACGATGGACGCATCCCAAAGGACATGCTATATGGGGAGCTGCGCGAGGGTTCCCGCCCCACAGGAAGACCCAGTTCCGGTTCAAAGGTGTCTGCAAGCGAGACATGAAGACAGCCGACACTGACCCCAACACCTGGGAATGCTCTGCCGACAACCGCCAGTTCTGGAGAGACATTGTCAGTGAGGGAGTGAAGCGGGCAAAAACCACTAGAAACGACCAGCTCGCAGACAAGGTGAAGGGCAAGGGCAGCCTCTGTGGTAGTGTCAACCCTCTTTATTTGCAACAACTGTTTGCGAGACTGCCACTCTAGAGTGGGGCTCCGCAGCCACTCTAGAAGATGCCATCCCCAATCCTAGCGCTACACCGTCTCTCAAGACGAACGGATGCCGACGACGATGGCGATGAGTCAGGAAATGTGTGTAATCTATCTTTGCTAAAATGGCAGGACTAGTCAGGATTCTTAGCCCAGAACTTTTAGATCCAGAGTTCTGCGACTCAGAAGCACCAGATGATACAAAACCACAACCTTACATACACACAGCCAAATACATAGAAAAGGGTATGTGAAAGAATATATTTTTCTGTTCAACGAAAATGATACAAAATATTAAAAATGAAAACAACATGGGGAGAAGATTTAACACAAAACAATGATATAAAAAAGCCTCATATTATGCCTTGTGCCTATTAGTTTCTTCCATTCTGTTCCATTGTTTTTAATAACAGTTCACACAGCATTTTCACTATTATTTACAATATCCAGGAAATCACAATGATTAACCATTAAGTATAATGAACTGGTTACATTTGATACCCAATTTTCCTACATCTGGTGAACTGTTTATAATACAAAAGCCTGCTCAAATTATATGAGTACAATGATCAACAAAATAACTATCTTTCTACAGACTTATAATGCACTCTCGGCTCATTAACGAATTCAGACAGGCATATCCTTTACCTCTTGGCGAAACAATTTATCATGTTAATTGACTTCTAGAGAATGCTGACTAGATGTCAAGTCTTTGTGAGAGCTCTTGCCTCATCCACAGACTACTTATAACAGTTTCAAAAATCTTACCTTTGGCACAGCGGCCTGAAAGACAAAATCAATCATGGGGAATGGAGTTGAGTTAGTAGCTTTCATGTTGATCACAGTGTTAGTTGCCTCATTATTAGCTCGCTGGCAATGAAATTCAATCAGAAGGCCATTTTTGTTAAAAGCTGTCACTGCAGGCAAAGCTGGAATAGAGAGAGAAAAAAAAGAAAGATATCTGTTTGTTTTTCTATACATATTAAAGTACGTGTGCAGATTTAAGGAATATTTTATTGAAAAAAAAAAAAAAAAAAAAGAAGAAGGTTGCCACTGATCACTACAATGCTTCAAAAAACATCTTGACAGCATAAACAATCAAAAGGTGGTGGTAAATATTTGTGATAAATGGAACTTATGAAATGCTATTCTAACAATAAAACACATATTGCAGAAAATTATAGCTGTGAGGGATGAAAAAAAACAACAATAATTGTTCAGGTTGGTACCTATTTTAGTTTAGATGTGGCCTTTTAGCTGCCTCTCTACTTCTACTGCCCTTATTTATTTTGGTAGCGTTCAAAAAGTTCCATCACCATCCTTGACTTTAAACTGATCACTTGACACCAAAATTTTCAAAGTATGTTTATTAATTTGGATATG
Organism: Peronia peronii; assembly: GCA_039654565.1. Taxonomy (NCBI): domain Eukaryota; kingdom Metazoa; phylum Mollusca; class Gastropoda; order Systellommatophora; family Onchidiidae; genus Peronia; species Peronia peronii. The sequence goes on along the minus strand of JBCEWB010075932.1, from coordinate 16,966 downwards.
ATTGGTTTGAATATCAGTAATTCATTTGTACAATAATGACTGCAACCATGGCACAAATGACAAACCACATAAATGTGAACACCATAAATTTTACGTACAGGAGGTGCCATTGACAAGGTTGTTCGGCTGTGCTGCAGGTTGCATGAAGCCATCCATCAAACTGTTAGTAGCTGGAGGCAGAACTGAAGGAAAAAAAAAAAAAGAGAAAGAAAAAAGATCAAACCCAATTCATTAATTTCACCTGAACAGATATACAGTGAAGATATATTATGCTTAATGATACATACCTAGCTCTTGATATAACCCCACTAAACAGTCACGGTTAGTGAGATTGAGGCAGCAAAGAGCCTACTAGTAAGAATCCCTTTGACTGACCCATCAGTCAAGAGACGTGATTTTCAGGAGATCTCTCACTAGACCGGCAAAGTGGAGCTTAGTGGTGTGGGGCTATATCAAAAGCAAGATGTATGCCAGCGATCTCCATAACCTGTACAGCTTCAGAAAAGAATTGGTACAGCCTGCACTAATATCGTGGAAAAATTGTTGCGAAATGCTGGAGAGTGCAAGGGCGGTTGAAAAAGAGTCGAAAAAGGAGATCCGTATGTGGAGGTACACAGCTAGTCTGATAGATGTTAGAAACTGCTGGTCCATCTATCAAATAAAACTACAATAACTTCTTTGTTGCTATTAAAAATATTAATGAACTCTTATGTGTGTTTTATAATTTCTAGGAATATAAGTGTATAGCGACTTGGGACAGACTGAATAGCCCCTGTGACTATAAATGCTGGCTTACCTGGGTTGCTATTTACAGGAGGCACGTCAGATGTCAGGTCCCCTAGAAGATCTAGTAAGTCAGTGGCACCTCCACCACTGCTCTTGCTTGCAGGAGGAGCTCCTGAGGGATCTTTTGATAAAATGTCCAAAATATCTCCATTCTGAAATAAAATTGTTGAATGTTAGCTCCAACAAAGCCTGAGACTAATGTTGTCATAGTCACATTAGCTTCATCCGACTCGTTATCAATTCTGTCCAAACTATTGAGAGAAACATAGATAGCAAAGTGAAAGCACAACAAAACATGTCCATATGTAAACATAAATAAACTATAGTATTATATGATATATTGCAGTTCTATGAATAGACTTCTGTTACCAGAAGAAAGTAAATGTTCCCAAATTTTCATCTGTGTTTGGGTATTTCATTAATTGAAAATCTTATTTTATTTATTTATTCTTTTTTTTTTTTGCATAAGAATTAATTAATATTTTATTTCAAGTTCTACTTTCAGAGTGCAGTTTGTACAAGTCTAGATATACCAAAGGAATACACTGATCTAGTAATTAGCAGTTTTAAACATTCATGAGATGCTACCATATTCAGTGCAAGCTCTGACTCATGACTTGGTATACACTTGATGATCAACCAGTAGTTTCAGCAACAAAACCTGCATCCAAGCAATGGCCATCTGAGGCACCATGTTTGCCGAGTCAAATTTCCTTCACCTTCTTTCATTCAACAGCCTTTCGCAGCAGCTATTATGAACTTTAAAGGGGACAGACAAGTTTACTTTAAAAGTATGTGAGCAGTACCCTTTATCATAAGAACTTTGTATGCCATTTTATGCCATCTATGTGTGGAAGGATAATTTTATCTCACCTCTGTGGGCTGTGTGGGGGATGTGGGTGATTTGACAGACTTGTTTCTAGAAACGGAATCTGCCAGCAGGTTCACTTCTTCCTGTCCATCTATAAAACTGTCTTCTAAACTGTGAGGATGTGCTTCAATCAGAGGCATATGTTCCAATAATGCTGGCCTGCAAAACACATTATAACATATATTTTCTCCCAAAGTCATTCATATCACATACTGGGCACAGCAGTCATAACGTCAGACGTCAAGTGTAGAAACTGACACATTATTTATTTGTTTGATGAATGTAAACAAAATGCATTAAATTCAGTTTGAATGTATTCGTATTCATTTAAATTTCAAGAGCTTGGTGTAACATAAGCGCTTTTATAAAAAAGCAGTGAGACTAGCAACAAAAGCTGCACTGATGCAATAGCAAATCTAAGACATCAACTGTATTTGACTTTCTTCACTTTCAATTAAATGATACAAGTGCATTCTGCAAATAAGCAATTACAAACATTTTTAAAAAATCATTCATACATACTGGACACAACATTGTTACAATGTCAAATGCAAAAGTACAGAATTCTAAGCATAATCTATTTCATGAATGAAAACGAAATTTTAATCAATTCAGTCTAATATATATTGTCAGTTAAATTTCAAGAGCCATTTCCCATGTTCTGGTCTGTATGCTAGACTTGTTGCTTGACTACCATTTAAGTATTTATGAAATAGCATGAGTAAAATTATAAAGTTGAAAATTAAATCGTTCCATATACACTAAAACAGCATTACCTCATATGATCAAAGCTGGTGAAAAGATTAGAGTATTCCACAGATCTCTGCTGAAGCTCAACATTGGTGCTTGATCCATACAGAGCAATGACTCTTTTCAGTCGCCTGTTGTGAGTAAAAGGTGTCACCATATTTGTTTCTTCATTGTGTATGAGAAAATTTATACACAAATAATTAAATAGATAAACCAATAAATATTTTTGTGAGTGTAAGTAAGTGAAAATTTTGACTGGCTGAAATTTGAATTGCCAAGGAAACAAATGAAGATTCTAGGAGATCTTCTGAGAAAATACATTCACTTAGGGAAAGATTATAGGAGTTTATAGAAAGTTATTACCCCAGTTAGGAATCACAATTCACAATGAGTGAAACAGAAGAATGAAACAGCATATAAGGTGATGCAGTTAAAAGCAACACTTACGCTGAATTGCTGGTGAATCTCGAGGACAGTTTCATGAGGGCAGTAATAGCATATTCTTTGGTGACTACTGTAGAATTATTATTAGAAAGAACTTTTTCCAACATTCCTATCACCTCATCTTCAGTGACCTTGACGAAGAAGAAATTTTCAAAAAAAAGTGACATGGGTTACTGTATGAAATCACAAATTACTGTAACTATTGGGCTACCAGGCTCTATGGCCAGATATAGAACATTTCTGCTCTTTTGTTTTTGCTCTATATGAAACAAGGCCTTCACATAGGAATTATCTATATCACTAACAAGAATAATAAAATTTTAACATGCACAATACACAGAAAAACAAACAACTTGCCTGATAGATAAGGGTATCTAACTATGATTGAAATTTACCTTTTTTTTCTAATAAAGGCAGACCACCCATATGATTTGTCATTTTTATGAAATTAAAAAACACTCCACTCCACCAATCTTACTTGCAATGGCTCCTCCTCCTCCACATTTGGTGAGTTAATTAATTCCCCATATTCGCCAATACACCAGGCTGCCACTTGAGCCAGTGGCTGTTGCGTGTACTCGCTGCGTAGAGCACGAAACAGTTGCTGTACTGAGTATGCATGTAATGACGAGGTTGCTGACACTAATTGGATTGCTATTGTCACAACATCTCCCTTGATGTAATTGCCTGCCTGGGGAAAAAAAAAAAGGAAAAAAAAGTCATGTTTGATTGTTTGACTGATGTTATAAGGTTTGAGGAACTGAGCACCACAGACTTCATGTTCGAAAATCTAAATAAGAAGCTGAATGACAGACCTAGCTCAGATCGACCCTTGTGATGAGCGTGTGGGCGTCTTTCCATCTTCTCACTTGTCCTGCTGGACTTGTATTACATTTAAAAAAAAAAAAAGAATTTTTAAAAACACCTTCCATCAGCCAAAAGGAAAAAAGTAGCTGATGACAAAAAAAAAATCAGATTTCCAACTTAAGCCGAAAGCTTGACATCCAGTGATTTAACGATACAATTCAGACTTTCATGGGCATGTTATGCAACTATATGAATACAATAGATATTTTTTTTTATATATATATATAAAAAATATATATTTCATTATTTTATCATCTATCTCCAGCTTACTCATCTCACTCATGCGATACCCACTGCCAGCAAAAGAAAGTCAATATAATCTGAGATGATTTTTATTGAAAATTCTGGACCTGCACACATATAAAAACTAAGTGTTTTCATGTGTTCAAGGTAACTTTCACAGAAAGAACTTACTGTTGTCAAAACTTTCAGAACTGTGTCTATGTGCCACCTTTTGTTTGGAGAATACCTGTTCAACAGAAACGAAAAATCATCTCACTAAGAAAATCAAAAGGAAAGTTTGAAAATTCACAACGCTGGAGGCAGTTATCACAGCATCGCATGTGAATTCTGTAATGATAAGACATAAAAATGTTAATTCTATACTGACCTTTTTCAAAAGGCATTAAAAAGCTGTTACGGCAAATGCATTAACTAATATTTCCATGTGGAAAATTATAAAATCATACACGGAAAAGTTTCAATGTCAACAATCTGAAAGAGATTAATATGCATAGAGAGCATTAATGCACAAAAGAAAAAAGAAATTTCTGTTGGAAAAATCAAAGCTAGCCTATGGGAAAATGGCAACTGGGCAGGACAGGAGACTGCATCTGTTTGACTATCAGTGCTGTTCTCATTTTCCCCATAATAAAACAGAACTAAAATAGGAACGCATTTTCTGGATTTTTATTGACAATGCCCTCATCCATGACGAAAAATTCAGCATGTAATCATACTCACTTAGCAGCTGCCATGACAATATTGGAACAGCAATCTGACTTGAATTCAGGATCACAGGTTTCTAGGAAGAGCAGCAACTCTTTCATCATCCCCCGAACATTATTGTGGTTGATCAAAGCAAAAGACAACTCTATGGCACGTCTGAAAAAAAGTATACAAATGTCTTTTGCTAAAAAACATATGGGGAAAAAACAACAACAAAAAAAAGAGACAAAACATTATTGGAACATTCAGGAGAATATGAAATAAAATTTTAGCTTCCTCTATTCATGGACACCATAATACTGTGGAACCCGTGAGAAGTCAACTCGCTTAACCCTTTTGTGTATACATTAATCAGCAGCCGTCCTCCCGCGAATGTTCAATTTCCTGCGCACTGTGGCAGCTCGGTGTGCTTACATTTTTCTGACCTACAGTCGCCTGAAGTTAAGTGGTTGCAGAGAAAAAAACACAGTCGATTTCTTTTTCAAACAATGTGCCCCATTTGTTCAATTTAAATAAATAATAAATGATTTATCTATTGTCATTATTATCAACGATCTATTTTAATACTCAGTGCGATATAAAAAGAAACAGAAATCGAAAGACAGAGAGAGAAAGGGAGAAAGGACAGACAGCAACAAAAAAAAAAAAAAAAAAAAAAACAAGGATGTTAAATTATTATAAGCTTTTGAAGAGTAAAATAGTAGAAATAACTTTCATTTTTATCTAATTAAGTATCTGCTTGACCATGCTTTCTTACTCAAGGCATTTGACTTAGATCTACAGTTTGATCGAAAGCTGTACCGCATTGATCCGGGTCTAGATCTAGGCTAGATTGCATCACAGTTCACGATAGATCTTACCTATAGATCTATTGTACATGTATGATTTATTGGCGTTTTGCCCGTCCTCCAAATCTAGATCTAATCCAGTATCAATGCCTGATTCCTAATTACACACTGTGTCATTTTCATAGAGTCTAGCTAACGACTTCAAAAGTGAGTGAACGAGACAGTGAGAGCCCAATGACGATCAACATGGCAGAGGGAATGATCTCGTACCGTTGACCAAAGCGCCATACAATACGCTGTGTAGCTACCTCAAAACACGCGTTAACACACCTTAGGTCTCACGGAACTCTCATTTGATTCATCAGTGAAGTTCCTTTTTATTAATAGACCATGAACGTCATTTTATCGACCAATGACAGCCCACCAAAAAAAGGGGTGTTTCTTCTGTCGATCTGAACGGTAACAGTGCTGTCGGCAGAGTGTCGGTTTCTGTCGCTCTAAACCTTAGGCGGCGATCTCATGTGTGTCAGTTTCTGTCGGTTTAAATACCAAAGGGTTAAAGGAAATTATTGGTTAAAGTCAATCCGTTCCAGCAGTCACATTTTTTTCCCTGTATATTTCATTAGTCTTGTTTCTGTCAACACCTTCAGAGGTGATTTCGCTTAAAGTCAACTCCAAATAATCTACCCTGGCCTACTGCAGCCATAAATTGAGAGGACAAAGAACAAAAACTAAGTCAGACAGAGGAATCGAGAGAGTCTTATTACAACACATTAAAGCCTGTGGCCCTGTCACTGTGTGAGAAGATGCCTGGCTCTCTTCATCCATCTTGCATTGGCAGGGATACACAAACACACACCCACACAGCAGTTCCACACTCACCCTTCTCGCATGCATTTGCAATCCTGCGGACATACCTAGACCACTGATTGCCTTGATACACACACACTCCGAGTCTGAGTAGCACACAGTTCCACGCCTTCTTCATTTGCCTCGTGTTGGCCAGGATACACAAACACCTACCCACGTTTGGTACTCTGCCCAATTTGTTAACAAACACACAAAGACAGAACAGACAGGCATTGTGCCCCGTTTCAGTCACATCTTTAGATCACATTCATTCTTACTCCTACAATCCGCTCTTGCTGTGACTAGATCTAGTCAACCTTTTACTTAACTCTGTGATCAGAATGTCTAACAAAAAGTACTTCTACAATGTTCTCAATCTGAATACAAAGTTGAAACTTCTTAAAGATGTTGACTCAAAGAAAAATACTATAGCTTACAGTCAGAGGGGCATAACCCATTACACAACACATATTTTGACCCCCTGTAACCTCCAAATAATGTGTCCCCTGAAAACGGATAATGTCAACCTGGCTTAAAGGCAACACTTTTTCCTGGTCCCGAGAGGCTGGCGTTAAGCGGATTCCACTGTATTACTAAAAATTTAAAATCTTGATGGATTTAAGTTGGTCCAGATATTCAAATGTAAAAATCTTAATATCTTGTCTACAGTTCACAGAATAGATTTGTTCCCGCCAAGCGAATGGCTGGAAATCCCCATTTCTATTTTTCACAGGGGGTACAAACACTCCAAATTGTTCACAAATTTGCCTCATTTTTCACTTTGACCCTGTTACGGTGGGTAGGAAATGTATGACTAAAAATCTTTGCTGGAGTCTATTGTCCATAAACCTAGATGCCCTCCAAATAATAGCAGTAGGATGTAGTGTTAATGATTTAATGACGAAGGAAAATGTCTGACGTACTTCCAGTGTCAGATTTTTCCAAAATCTTGTGTTCTACTATTGTTGCGGGCGGAGCACAATACACATGAATATTCTATTTTTAGCAGGGGGTACAAACATTTTGCCAGGGATTTCCAGGTTTGTGCTTAGTCGAATATGAACTATTGTGCAATTTCTCTCTTATATTCAGCTTCTTCTCACAAATCCTGTGTTGAGTGAAGAACTTCATTTCCTTGGTTTTGAGTTTTGAAATACTGACCTCCTAATGGATATGTCTGGATCCTTGAGACAATCCACAATAGTTGTTCTATGTCTCTGGACAGCATTGTAGTCTGCACTGACCACTCGTAACAACGTATTGAGGGCCACATATCTGTGAAGACGAATTTTCGTACATAATTATTTCTAAAATGATTTTTCTCAGTAAGGACTGCAGAATTCTATTCTTTGTTATAATAAACAGCACAAGTACAGACGACAACACTCTTTAAAAAAAAAAATTGTTTTAAATGAGCTGATTACATTTTATAAAAAAAAGCAATACAACCTAAATGTATTTTATTATGAAATCAACAGACTGATATAGAGACTATAAGGAAGTATGCAAGACGTCAGTAATAAATATGAAAAGAGAAACTTCACTGACTATCGATGAAAAGAAGTATTCGAAATGACGCTCAACGTTTGAAAAAAAAGCATAAAAAAGTGTAGATCCATTGTAATAAATATGGACCTATCACTCACCTTATGTTTTTATCATTGTTCAAGAGAAAACGTCCCAGAATATTTACAGCAAGCACCTGCAAAGAAATATGTATGAAATCACACTGTTAAAAAAGTGTGTAATGTGAAAAGTGTAATAAATCTCTGCTCAACAAATTCATAATGTATATCTTCCCTCAGTGAAACTATTGTATCTCTCTGTATATACTACTGTATGATATGTCTATGTTTTTATTTGATAAGCTCTGATACACTGACAAAGAAATCACACTGCTTCAGTACGACACAATAATCCTTTAACAACTACATGCCTTCCCTGATATTTTGTTTTCTTGTATCATTTCTTGATGTCAGTTTATGCAAAATATGTCAGCTTAACAATCACTTCTGCGATTATAAATAACTAATGATGTTTAATGTTTTTCACTTTCATTCAGTAACATGCCTATTGTCATATGGATGTTATCACTTACCCGAAGCCCTGCCTCTGACTGAATGCCCATAATGGTGAGTACAATTTCATACAGTATAGCATGTCCCACATTTTTGCTGGTGTCGGTATTGGTGGCTACCTGAAAACAAAATGAGGAATTGATATTCAAAATAAACCAGTCATCACTTTCAATACCTTAATGACTTCAATGATTCTAGCTATGTATAATATAAATTTGTTTAGACTCTTTACTGCTACACAGATTTTAGATTTTTACACCATGTCAGATCCTAAAAATAAAATTAGCAATATTTAACAAATACACATTTCAACAAATTAAAAAAAAACAAACAACAAACAGAAAAAAAAAAAAAATACTAAACTGTGTAAACAGATGATTAATTGAAATGTTTCCCTACAATCTTAAACCATCAACATGGTGTAAATGATCACTCAATTCCATTCAGGGCTTCCTGTTTCTGTCATACAGGATCTGGAAGTATGACTGAATTCACTAAATTTTACAAAATGAACAATTTAAAAAAAAAAAAGTAAAAAAAAAAGAAAAACAAAACAAAACAAAATAATTTAAAACAAGAACACTATGCAGAATCTTTTTGCAACAATTATTTTGAATGGAAGTGACGCAAATTGTAGCTCTATCGGTATTATTTCAAAAGGCACACAGGAAAATCATATTCTGGGGACAAGAATGCTGATATCCATTTCAACTATGTGCAGAAAGAAGGAAAGAACCCAAAATCACCTGATTACATAACAAATTGAAAGGAGCTCTCAACAGGCTTAACACTGCAAGCAAATGCTAAAATAAAAACAACAGACATAAAAAAAAAAAAAAACAACAAAAAATAAGAAAGACAAACAAAACATCAAGCATCAAAAGACAGGAAGCAAAATGAATTTCAAAGCTTTTTTCAGAATCACAAAATGGAGACTCAACAGTTTTATCCTGTGGCAAAGAGTTAGATGAAGATAAACTGGATGAGAAATCCAGGTGCGGATTAGAAGTTATTATTTTACACTTCAAAATTACCTGAGCTAGAATATCATTCATGGTCTCACTTGCTTCTGCATCATTATGTCCCAAGATCCTCAAGAGTCTCAGAATTTTCACCTGTGTAAAAAAAAAAATCACCACATATGAAACAAATGGAAATAGGCACATGAGTGAAACATATGTCTCACTCACGACATTTCTTGTACGTCATCAGCAGTTCAAACTGAAAAAAAATTAATAAAAAAAATCTACTAAACCATCTATAACCATTGAAAACTGGTGCTTACAAATACTTAAAAACCAATACAAAAATGAGGGCTTGCATCATAATATTAAAGTCAATATCACTAATCAAAAATCCCCTGCATATATAGCAGATCAAGAAAAAAGACCGGAGGAACATCAAAGTTTTTCTGTGTGCTTTTTTTTTGTGGTTATTCATTTTTCCCCCCATTTTGGTCACAAAAGAAACAAAACCGCTTATGCTGCGTAAATATTACAAACCTGATGCTAAAATATAAAATTTCACACTAAAGAAATCAAAATAGCACTTCCTGCTACAGAAGGATATAAAAATGGAAAATGAATCAGGTAAAAGCAGCGCTGCCACATTCAAAACATCAAACATAATCCCATTTTTTTTCTTTTCTTTTCATTTGCTGACATCTAAAATCACTGGGATTGGACTGTTTGGATGATTTTCACTTCTTCCATGTGGATATATACAGTATTATGTACTTTTACTGATGTATAAGATCAGATTAATACCATCCTATCTCTTCTGAAAAATGATCAAAACAAAATTTCTCCACCAACCTGTAAAAATGGGTCACTGACACCAGATACATCGTGTTCTGGTGAGTAACCAGCCATGATGAGGTTCTTCAAGATTCTCACCAGCTGAGGGACCAACTAGAACAGGGAAAAAAAAAAGTATTATGGCAATGACATCAAGAAAACAACAAATCGACACAACCAAATTTTTAAAATTCACATAAATTACTCTGCACACATCCTGTCTTAAAAAAGATCGATAAGTTTCCACAGGAAGGTCACTGACCTTCAAATTTTCAGAATCATACCTGGTAGCATACACAATATTTACTATGAATATTAATGAAAGTGACAAAAACACATAGGCCAAAAATTTCAAAATTGCATTCACTATCTTACCTTCCTGAAATGATGCAATGTGTCAGGACTTTTTTCACTCATCTCTGTGACCAGACACACAGCTGTGAGCAACACACCTTTGGTGAAAAAAATAAAAAAGATAGGTTTTAAAAAAAAAAAAAAAAAAAAAAAGACAAGTTTAAAAAAAAAAAAAAAGAAAAAAAAGATTGTGAATGTAGAATTTATCCTGGCAATTTAAAGTCAAGTCTTGAATTATCATCATACAACTTACTTTTTCAGAGACATAAGATCTTTCAATCCAGAGGTTTGTAACATGTAAAGTGAATATTGCTTTTCACTTGTTTTTTTTTTTTTTTTTGTAACAATGAACTTCCAATTTTCAACAAATGGTTGAACCTTTCAACTAAGAATAATCTATTGAGTTTTGTTATGCTACTTAATGTCCTATTTTATTCAAATGAAACATATGAACATCATGCAATACACGAAAATTAGTTATGTAACTTGCCATGATTTTTCTCATTGAGAAGTGACCTGGTGGCAGGAATGAACATTTCCATCAAATCTGGTACTTTACGAATGATACCAAAGGCACATAAGATTGCCTAAAGAGGAAAAAACAACAACAACAAAAAACACTTGTGAAATTTACTGAGTATGAACAAGTAAGTGCACACCTTATTCTCCCTCCGACAAATTAGTTCACATTGATTAGACTATTATAAACAGAATACTAATTAACTTTCATCCCTTCAGTACCAAACCTGGCTATATTTTGAAAGCTGGAAATAACAACAACAAACAAATTTAGTGGTTGTAAAAAAAAAAGTCTAGATAAAATAAATTTTTGCAGTTTGTTTCTTCAAATCAGGAGCAGTTTCTTGAGAAATGAATGCTGAATGTGGTGATGTAAATGCTTTGAAGAACTACAATAACAAAACAACAAAATTCAGACTGCACCCACACCGTATCATCATTATTAGATCTATATCCAGTTTCCTTAGCATCACTTCACTATCTTTCTCAAAATCATTTTCCAGTTCTTAATCTAGTCTGACTCACTATCAACTTCCTGTTTCACATCTAAACAGTGTATTTTCATCATAATTTGATGGTCTGGCACCATCTTTTCTCAAGCTGTTCAAGAAGCTGAATGCCATCTTCAAACAGATGTAGCTTTCGAAGTATTGTTTCAATACTACGAAATTCGCCAATAACTTCGAGTATTCTAAAACGTGTTTCAGTGAGATCTTGTATTTGAGGCCACATTTCCATTTGCAAGGAAACAAAGGTAGAGACCAAAATAGTACTGAACCGAGAGCGGGCATCATCAGTTGTTGTGCTGCAGAATGGGTTACAAAAAAAAAAAAAAATTTAAATCAAAATTCAGGGGCATTTTAAAAAACCAACAATATTTATTGAATAGTATGACTGAATGGATACGGTGGTAAATTCAAGGATGCCTTAACACATTTCCTACAGTGAGCCGCATTTTGTGGCTTGGGTGCCCATCCAAATCCTACCTTGAGCCGCATTTTGTGGCTCTCATGTATAATGTTACTGCTTCTATCTCAAAAGACATGGTATCAACATACAAACCAAGTTTTTCTTGAACAAAACCAACTTCCGCCAATCAATTTTTAGCCCTTTTACATCAATGCGGCATGGTTTTAGCATGAAATTTGACAGATACTACACAATTGTTTTTCACAACAATAAACCTAGATCTGGCTGAGTAGTAATGGAATTAGGTCTGTTTGGATTGCGATCCTATAGATCTAGATCTATACTGTTCAGTGGAGATGATGTTAGAACTAGAGATCTAATCGTGGCTAATGAACTTCTGAATTTTAGATCTCAATCTAGTCAGAATATGGTGAATGGGAGAATCCAAAGGGAGTGTAGCCTGGATTGAGGCCTAGGTCTTCTAGTTTTTTCCTCATAATTTTCTTATTCTTTCAAATTCATAAATGAACTTCGGGTAACATATTGTTAAGTCAGTGTACATGTCGCTTATATAGTTCCAATTCTAATGGATTACTCGTTGCTGAAATATTTAGATGGCAAGTTGGAATTTTAACATTCATTTTTGTTTCTTCAACTATCAATGTTATCTTCTATCCTAGTTTAAAGTCTATTTCTTTTTTTTCCACCTGACATTTATCTACAAAAATGCAATCCCCATTCAAATACAAGTATTTTAATATGCAACACATGTATGTTATTGAAAACATACTTGGGAAAATAAATATTTCTGTAAGTGAGGTGAGGGGAAAAATGGGTGCTCAAAATGGCATGGTCTAATCGTGGAAAAGGGCCCAGTAGGGACTGAGTTAATCTTCATATCAGTATCATAGAAGATTCAACATGCTGAAGTGCTCACCTTTTTCTTGATATAAGCATTAGAGGATTTTATCATCTTTTCCACTTCCCCAGCCAAGTCTCTGCTCATTTCAGTTGAACAGATGGCTCCAAGAGTGCACAAGGCAAGACTTTGAATATACTGAGTTTGATGTCCCAGATCACTATAAATAAATAGAGAAAAAAAAAAAAAAATAGAATGACGCAGACTTAAAGATGAAAATACTGGGGGGAAATGTTACATAAAACTGTTGTGCTTGACTCAAAATCACATTGATACACTCCATGTAAGTCTTATTTTTTTTTTTCAGCTTTTCTTTTTCGTTTATACTTTTTTTCCATACAAAAGAATTTCAGTTATAATAAACGTTTCATTGCAAATGCATCATTTTTAATTTCCACGACAAATGTGCTCAGCAGCAAAAGATAAACAACACGCCAAATTAAAAAAAAAAAAATTTTCAGAAAGGAATTTTGACTTGCCTTACAACTATTATAAATTCATCTCATCAGATATTTCTAAGCCATTTTTACATCATACTGAACTAAACTTCAGGGAAACCTAAACCTGTGAAGGCGATATTGTGTATAAATAAAAAAGAGAACTTGAATTTCTCCTCTTTTTTTCACGTGTGCAAAGAGCAAAATGCTACAAATGTACTAACTTTTTTAATGAATTTGTGATGAGCAAATGGACATCCTGTCTTTCATCTAAGAGCAACATTGCACCGAGGTAGCCAATTCGTTTATCTGTGAAACGTGGTGATGCAATCAGCTTCATGCACTCAAGCTGTATATTTCAGAAAAAAAAAAAAAGAAAGAGAAAAATCATTTAACGTGAAAAACCAACCACAACATAGGCTGCAAAAGACACTGGAAAAAATGAAACACATACAAATCTGTATTTTAAAAACTTCTTCCACAGATTCTTATCTATACAATCTTATTCACAACATATACAGGGTCCTACCATCAAATCAATTTATCCTCCTGGATCCTCTTATTATACTTCTTTTTGTATGTATAAATATTTTACTATATGGATTATATCCAGTTCGTACCTGGCCAAAGTGAGCTGGGTAGCCAAGCATATGTATATATAAGAGCTTGGCAACATTGCGACAACGGTATGTGTTATCTTGATCTCGGAATGAATCTCTAATGGTGGCACATTCTTTGTTCACTACTGCTCTCTCATCTGCAGCAGTTCTTGAGGAACGGATTTCTCGTATGAGATCCCGCAGCCGTTTTGGAGCCGGCATGCTCACAGCCTGGGGAGATCAGGAAACAATTATTGAACGACCCAGTGATACTTAGGAAATACATTTTTTCTTGCAGTTACCACTGATAAAACTGGATTTCTGAATATTAATTTCAAAATCAAATGAATCAGATATATGAAACGCATATGAGATATACATGAGAACTATAAAATGGGACATTTTTAACGATATTTTTAAAAGACAAAAAAAGATGGGAAATATTGTTCTTTCTCAGGATATGACACAATGCAAGTCAAGAACAAGTGGCATATTCCACTCTATAAATAAAAATTTGAGGAAAATTATTCTCTGATTCAAAATAAAGCTGGTATAGTATGGGTAGATGTCATGTAAATAATTCAATCAAGTAAAGAGAGTGAATACTTAAACATTAGCTTCAATCTCAACTGATGCAAGAATCAATAATGTAACCAGCTGCTGCTCTGTTAGCACATCATACATCTATTTCACATAATAAGCACCTCATAACAACACCAAATCCTCTGACATGAAATGAATATCTTTGCAGAGAAATATCTTTATGGAAGTTAAAGTTAGAATCTGATCCCTTCAAATCACCATGATCTCACCTCTCTGAGGTGAATACATAATGTTTGTCTCAGCCGAGGACTGACTGCAATGTTTGATTTTACAAATGGATTCAATATGAATCAAGCAGAGATATCACGCAGTGGTAGTGAACATTAAGTTTAAAATTATGAGTTGCCATGTGATGGAAGGCATTTGGTTTCTATGTTTACATTCTGGAATACATGCTGTGAGCAAATTAACATACAGTGGATTACTATTGCACAGCTCATTATGGCAACAAAATACTTAAAAACACAAAGACAAAATAACTTTCCCTGCATTTTAACTGAAAGGGCATGTAATTTTTCACCACTCTTTATAATGAATATTAAGCCCTATATATAATCTCTAGCCATGTGGCAATTCAGAACAAGTCCATTTAGAACTTTGGTAACAAATTCAAAAATAAAATCATACCTTTAAAACATTCATTGGAGCTGTGGAAATGATAGCATCAACCTGTCAGAGGTTACACTGGTCTGCAGGAACCAAAGAGCAGTGCAGGAATTCTGTGGCAAAAATAGAAGTTCAGACCCTGTCCATAACTTTAATCACAAAAAGGAAACATATGAAAACAATTTACAAACATAAAGTTTAAAAATTTCAGTATTTCAAGATTATAATTTTGACTATAACCAATGTGATTATAACACCAGATTTCTGTTTCATTCCTTTCCACATCTTCCATGTGCTTTCAATCCTGTTAAACGAAATAACCATGTACTTCAAACATTGAAAGAAAAGCTGAAATGTAGATTCCACTTTTTTCATCAATAATGTAAGCCCAGTAATTCTAAAGCTTAGGCTCAGATAATTTAATTTTCTGACTGCAACACATGATTTCATGAAGAGAAGTACAGAAACTTTGACTTGACAGTGAGCTACAATAGTTCTGAAATTCCTATAGCCTATTCATGGACTGTGACTTGTAACTCGATCCTTAGTGTCACTATTGATGTGCCTAAAAGGAAGTGCAAAATACAATTCAATCAGCACTGTGAGGAAAGAAAAAGAAAAAAAATTTTATGCAGCAAAGAATTCTGCTGCATGCAATACTGAAATGGGGAAAGCTGTGACCACAAGATGTTAAGCTTGATGGACTATTGTGTTGTCATTTAGTCTATACCCGTCAGTCATTGCAAATTCGACTGCTAGAGAGTTTGCCGGAAGGGCATGTTCACAAAAATGCATTGTACAGAAGAACTATTGAGAAGCTGTTATTACAAAACTACACAGATCTTAGTCTTAACATCCGATGAAAGCAAAAGAATAATAAATGCTGCCGATGTCAACCTAACGTCTCCATCTACATCTACATTAAAAATCTCGATAAACTGTCAAAAAGAATGAGCTTTTGTTAACCGCTTGCCGATACACAATCAACCAGTAAGGACATGTGCCACTGTATTGCAGGATTATTTTATCAGGCCACATTTTTCTGATCTTTGCATCGCTGGCCTCATTTTTTGTACAGCATATACCTCAAAGATGCCTTACAACAGGTAGCAACAGTAATTCAGTGGTTCCGTGTCGGCCCCACGGATCCTAAAATGGCGTCCAAATCTTCTGTAGGATTACTTCGCGACAACGAAAGAGTACACAAGTGAATGGCCAAATGTTCTAAAACTATCAACCACAACTCTATAAAACGTTGCCAGTAATTACACTAAACATTCACGTGCACTATTCCATAAAACCTTTACATTTTAAAGTCGATTAATGAAAGAAGGAAAAGTACTTCTGATAAAGTAGTTCGATGACAAGTGTTAAGTGATGTCACTTCCGTAAAATATTGCTAGCGGGACACCACTCTAAATGTTAGCCGATAATTATGTCGTCGTTTGTTGTTAGCCAATGTTTTATGGTACAATTACTTTGTCACTTTCACGTACAAAATTTGCACGTTGACATCTTTCGTTTCTCTTTAACTCCGAATCCTCACCAGCGTCAGACAGACAAACAGACAGATAGACAGACAGAGAGAAAGACCGGCAAGTAGGTAGGCAGCAAGAGAGGCAGGTCAACAAACAGGTGAATGGGTTGATGGATGGATAGATGGACGGATGGATGGATGGATGGATAGATGAATGGATGGCATGAATGGATGGGTGGATGGACGGATAGGTGGATAGATAGAAAGAGAAACAGATGGGCAAAGAGACAGGTTGATAAATAGATAGATAGATAGATAGATAGATAGATAGATAGATAGATAGATAGATAGATAGATAGATAGATA
>JBCEWB010075921.1:0-13037 GCA_039654565.1 Peronia peronii | reverse complement strand
TCTCTTTACAATGTTTGCTATAGACCGCTTTGGCTGGGAAAGGGAAGTAATTCGGCTGGTCAAAATGATCTCCCCTTGCACGAGTCCCTCTTCTGGGAGGGGCAGACAATCTGCGAAACGATCTCCCATGATTCATTATAACATGCCACAAAAAAAAGGACCTCCAAATCTCATTGGATATGTAAATCAGAGCATTATTTTTCCGCGGCGACCTTTGCAGTCATAAATCCACTAGGCAAAAGTCCCTCCGAGATCTAGTAACAATTTTAGCATTGTACATCACTATGTCAAAGCATTCTTTGCTTGTTCAAAAGTTTTACAGTTATAAATTCGTCATACATAGAGTTGTCCTGGCTGGATTCCGCGCAGTAACACAGTAGTCCTAAACTATTTATTTTCCTATGGCAAGTTTTTTTGTTCAGTCAGAAAAATAATCACAAATGAAACAAACACTACAGATCTATAACGGTCTTTTCTTGCATTTGTTGAGAGGACATCGAGATGTAAATAATCACTGCATCAATCCTTTCTCTCTGCAACATTGAAGTGACGGACGCCGTTGGGAATAATTTGACTTGTAACTTAAAAAGGTACAGATGCTGATTAACTGCAAGTAAAGCTGGGGAATGGAATAAAATGAAATATCCGTCTCTTCCTTCGAACTGATGTATAGTCATATAAATCCTTTCCAGTGACTGTAAGGGTTATTTCTAACATTTATTTTGATCTAGGGTAGTTCAGGTGGCTGAAAGTGAAAAGAGAACTTAAAGGTGTATGTATTGTAATGAC
Source organism: Peronia peronii (assembly GCA_039654565.1). Taxonomy (NCBI): domain Eukaryota; kingdom Metazoa; phylum Mollusca; class Gastropoda; order Systellommatophora; family Onchidiidae; genus Peronia; species Peronia peronii. The sequence continues at coordinate 12,248 of JBCEWB010075921.1, read as the reverse complement.
ACGCCCTTCATGAGATGGGTGACGATACATGCCTGGAATTGGCCTGATTTGGTATAGTGTCTTACCAGTAGGGGTCAGTCTGACACATCTTCCACAGTTTCTGCCGCACCATGTGCCGTCGCCACCGTCGTCAAAGACTTTCTGATTTGGGGCAGTTACAAAATCGCCCAGGTTCCAGTTGAAAGGAGTGTCTAAGGAAGATATTCATCATGTATTATTATCATAGACATGTTTGTCAGTTACCTCTCCAGTGGCAGGAGGATGGGAATGTTACTTTACCGAACTTCATTTCCGGTTTCTCCTTGGTCTATCATCACACCTAATCTTTATCGGCTATACTTTTTTTATAACCTTCTATAGCGTTTAGAAAGTAATGCTAAGGCAAATCACATTTTTTTCCAATTCTATAATAGGATGCAGCAATTAAGAGAGTTTTTTTTGTTGTTGTTTTGTTTAATGAAGTGGAAAAGTATCATAGAAAAAAATAGCCTGAGGTTATAGATTGTGCGCATGCACAAAATCTATGAACGGTAGAATGCGTCATTTTTTAAGAAAATCTTTCACTTCTGCATCTCAATTCATGGATTTTTATGCAATCATCACGAACGGTTCGATACTTACACTTACTTCCCTCTTCCTTCCTAGATTTACTATATCCAAAATAAACAAAGTATTACGACTATAGGCGTTTCCCAGATGCAAGGCAATTAGAATGAGAGCTTCTGCTCAAATGGCATCTGGGTAGTTTTCTTGGTCAATCCATAAACATAAACTTACGATTAACTCTATCAATAGTATGTATAGACCTATGAGTTAATCTGAAGTTTGCACCAATTAGATATTGCTTTGAGTGAGCAATGTTGACTATTGAAATGTGCATGAATTATGACGGCTTAGGGAATGATGTTGTCTTTTTATTAATATTTCAAATTGGCTAACTTAACTTCAGGGATGCCTCTTTTGTAAGCAGCATTCATAGACCAAAAACAAAGAGTTTGTTACAATTGTTAGAAAATGACTACCCACAACAAGGTTCAGAACTAAACTCACGAATCTGCTATTACTATTACCCATACACATATTAGTACAGTATAATACTAATGTGTCTATGCTATTACCAGAGTTGGGAGGTCCACAACCGCATGCTCCTCTATGTCCGTCATCATAACGAGTAGTGCTGGCACAGGGCTTGCCGTTGTAGCGTTGAACTCCATTCGAATCTTTTTGGCATCTTTGTTCAGCTGACGCCAAGCCTGTAACATGGTGATCAAGAAATCAAAAGGGGTCAATGGATTTTTTTTTTTTTTTTGGTTCTGAACCTCCTCGAGGTTAGGCCATATAGAAGCTGAAATCGGATTGTAAACAATGGTACAAAATTCCTTGTGTAGTTATTCAAGTCCTTGAAAATTTACTCCATATTCTCCTTGACTTCTTTCCTACTGTTGCGATAATTAGGCTTAGCCATACAGTTATGATCCATAATGTGTTAAAGTTAACACGGCAGTATGTTCCACACACACACACACACATGCACACACCATTTAACAACTCACAATGTAAAATGCACGGAAAGTTCATTACCACCACGTGACCACTGCGAAATTTAGAACAACCTCATTCATGATTTATAACTCTCCAAACTCTGAAGTCATACACTTCATGCAAACAGAAGATATATGTGTAATGTCAGACGTAAGGAAACAATCGAGCATTTTGATTATTTTTAAATTTTGCTTATTACGTTCGTAATCATACAAGCTCTGTATGGTTCTTTTTTGATTTCGTCATTGCTTTTTATATATGACATTATTTTTATCAATGCTGTTTTTTTTTTTTTATATTAAATGATCTGGATTTCGAAATCACATCTGTTTTGCAAAGCAAAATTACGCTCAAGCATCTCTGTTCAAACACTGAAAAATGAAGAGAATTGAAAAAGTTAACTCATCTTTCTCTACAGTGGGAGAAAGAATAAGTAGTACTACATTGAAAGAGAAAACTTCGGGTGAATGAAACTGTAGCCAGTGACAAGACTAGGCGGAGAGAACTAGGTAAAAGTAGAAACATGTAAATAGTTCACAGGTAGAAAAAATCGCAAGTTTTAGTCTTACCATGGGGACTATGACATTTTTAGACTTTTTGGTATCTTGTAGTTGTTGCTCTTGAAATAAAAGAAAAGAAAAGAAAAGAATGCGAAAAAAAAAAGAACAAACAAAACAAAACAAAAAATCCAAAACAAAACATGAAACAAAAATGGGCGGTGTTAGTACATTTTCAGGGCCGCACTTTTTATCAATTCCCTTAATTTATCTAAGTATGTCACGAGAATTTAAAACAACAAAAAAATTATAAAAAAGATAGTCAGATAAGGAAAAAAAAAAGAAATTAAAATAAGAAAAAAAAGAAAGAAAGAAAGAAAGAGCTGAACAAAATTCCCAATCTGCGAAAACAGGCTACATGGAGGTTCGTTGTGATCAGATGTAGCATGCAAAGTTTCTCCAATGCTGCTCAGTTGTCTGCCTTGTCACGATTTTTCAGTTTGTTTGTTTGTTTGTTTGTATGTTGGGGCCAAAGCGACATGTTACAGCTTCTGAGATCATGGTTTGCATTAAAAAAAAAATATATGTAGCCTTTCACTCCTATGAAAATAGGATTGATTCGGCTTTATAGTGCCTACCCACTTTGGTGAGAAGAATTTTTGTGGATAGAAATTTGGAATTTGGAAATTGCATCCGGCCAGAGGCGTCTCCATCTACTATTCTTCATCCGATTTTTAACTCCCAAGGTTTCCATAACGTGTGTAATGTACGCGCCGTATCTCCGAAATAATATATTCGCCCTTAATCGAGAAGACTAGATGCCGGATTTCTCTATCTAGCAGGCCGTTGAATCACTGGAAAAAATACATGTTCCCATCCCCCGGTAGGATTTAAATCCGCGACGTGCTTTCCCCCGAGGAGAAAACACCCAATATCTGGGCATTTGAGTCCTTTACCCGTACAGCTTGTCTTTTTTGTTATCCTATTATACAGAAGTGAATCCAATTGTACAGAAGCGAACTTTAACTTAAACTACACAAGCAGCTCCCTTTCACAAAAGTACTGAAGAAAACAAAAAGAATAATGTTCAAAGTGGAAGGAAAGTATCTTGCACCCCAGGACGTGCTGATGAACCCGTTCTGAATCTCCACATGGCCAGAGGTCCTGCCATATGATAGCTAAACCCGAATGGGGGTTAGTTTTGACTAGCCTTATTTCATTTTTTATTAGACACAATGGTTTTTTCAAGTACATAAAGAGGGGGAAAATGACTTTTGCACTCTTTGCTTGAAACGTAGGTTACAAAAAATTCCCAAAGATTCGTAGTGTGCGGAAAATGTTTTCTTCCTATCATAGTAACTTTATCAAATATATATTTTTCTTTGTGGGTGTGTATGTGTGCTCTTGCAGGCAACAAGACCAAAATGTTAATTTTCTTCCTCTTTTCGATCCATGTTCAACACATTCTGTAACTAGCAAAAGCAAAGGAAAGAAATAGGGTTGATCAAAAACAATCCTCATTGTAAATAAATGCACAAAATATCTGTTCCTTTCAGTAGTAGAACACAAAATTTGGCGAAAAAAAAACAACGAGGAAGTACGTCAGGGGTTTTCCAACGTCACCAAATCATTAACACTACTCACTACTACTATTTTCTGGAGGGCATCTGGGTTCAGGAGGCTATGAGTCTGTCACTCATAGCGAGGAGTTTTTTTAGTCATAAATTTCCTACCCACCGTAACAGGGTCAAGCCAAGAAGTGAGACACACTCAGGACTTAGGCAAGGCCACGATCATGGGTCTAGAGATTTTTCCGAAATATTGTTGAAATGCAAGAAAAGCTACTCCGTCTCTTCTTGTTGCATTAAAGAGCTATTATGACCATCTACCAAATTTCATGTATCTTCTTTTGCCAAGTACAAGAGGCATAACACACACACACACACACACATACACACACACGCGCGCGCGCGCACGCACAGTACACACACACGCGTACACATACACACAACGAAAAAAAAAGCTTTTTCTCTCGTCTGAAACTTAAGAAATAAAAAATTTTGAAAAATTCACTATGGTAACAAATGTTTCTTTTTTTTTTTTGTTTTGTTTTCATCGTGAAATATGTTTTTGTTCGTATCTTTTTCCACACTTATTTAAAGTAATAGAAGCTAGAATGATCGTTTTTGTTCTTGACAATGCTTATCATACCTTTTCTAACGACAAAGGGAAGTAGCTCAGCCAATTGAAAAAAAGGACGCATTAGCTGTGCAATATTGAACCATAATGTGATAATTGTTCTCAATCTCCCACTGTGTGACAACTCAAAATGTTAAACAAAGGGAGTGCTCACTAAGTGGCTGATTGCCGGACGAAAACTAAAAGTCCGGGGTTCAAATCCTACGGATGGGATAAGAAAGATTTAGAACCTGCTGGCTTTTTGTCCGCTGCCACAATGGTCCCATGGCTTTTTTGGGGCGGAAGGAGACCCGACATCTAGCTTTCTTATATAAGGACGAGTATATTTTGGAGATCCCGTGTTTATATTACGTCCGTTTAATAACCCTTGGCACTTGAAAAGAAATCGGATGAAGCATAGACCGAGACTCGCTGTCTGGGCAAAGTTTTCAAAATTCCAAATTTCTACCTAAAAATTTTTTCTCACCAACTTGGGCACGCACTTAAAACAGAGATAATCCTACTTTCTTAGATTTGAAAAATCACACACGCACACACACACGCACACACACACACACACACACACAAACTGCGAGAAACAGAACAAGTCCATTACTCTTACACTAAATAAACAAACCAGAAATTGATTTCTATAAAACTATCTCCACAAAACTACGTTTTCTTGTATTTACATGAAAAAAAATAAATATATAAATAGATATAACATCCACCTCCGCGGGGCCCCGGGATATACAATTAGGTTCTTTGCTCCCATCTGCAGGCGGTCAAAGCTCGTCATCGGTGGGCTGTCTCCCATGGAATGCCATCCTCGACGTTCCACGAGTTACATCTCTTCTCTCTCTCCATGCTTCTGTCTTCTGTCCCGCTATCTTTCCTCTCTTCTTCTTGACGTCTAAACGTATCTTACCGTGTTTGCCACAATATAGGCGTGGACGTGCTGATATGCCGTTAAACCCCAACACAAACAAACAAACAAACATACATCATTTAAAAGTTTTACATAATGAAATGTCAGGGGGGAAAAAAAAGAAGAAGAAAGACAAATGAACAACAACTTCTCACTTTTCAAAGTAAACTGTCAAGATATAGAACACCAAAATGTCAATTAGCTCCAATGGCAATAAAGAGACCAGCAAGGGAAAAAAAGCTAAGCTTGAAAATATTTACCGCACATTGAAACTCACTTATTGCAACCACCACTATCAATGTAAAAAGCATCGTGGTGTCTTCTGCTTAAAAAATGTAAACCACGGCTATCGAAGACTTCAGATATTTATACCATAGAACAATTTCCAGGATAGCAGAGTTATAGAAAGGAAAAAGTATATGTACACATAAACACATACGCGTACAACTCACACATACACACACACACACACACACACACACACACACACACACACACACACACACACACACAATGTCAGTAATTGTTTCAAGCAAAAAAGCTGCCTAAATTTCAAAGGTGAATCTACAGAGGGCAATGGCATGTAAATTTCCTTCAGATTTTTCACATGTGATAAGATCCTACATTTTCTTTTTCCAATTTCAGGACAAGAACTCTCTATCTGTAGTATTTTGAAGAGTGCACTTAGTCCGTTCGTTTATTGGTGAAGATTTTAAATAATGTACAACATACAGGTGACAGTTGTGCACTTGAATAGAATTCACCATATCCCGGCAAGTTCCATCGACCCATGTCCTTGGCCTTGCCTTGGCCGTATTTTGCCTCACTTCTTGGTTTGACCCTGTTACGGTGGCTAGGAAATTTATGACTAAAACTCTTCGTTGTGAGCCTATTGAACCTAGATATCCTCCAAATCATAACGGTAACTGCTCCCATACGATTTCTTGGCAATAGTAGAACACAAAATTTCGGGAAACACCCAATGCGGAAGTACGTCTGGCCTTTTTCTATGTCATTGTGAATATATTTATTTTTCACTAGCCTTATTATTTATCCTTGCCAGAGACATGGGTTGTCAAATAAACTTAGCAAAGAGGGAAAAATCACTTTTGCCCTTGTCACTTTAAAAGTAGAGCGCCAAAAAAATCTGAAGAAATCATAAGAGAATGTTTTCCTCCTATTTACTTGTTTAACAAATTTTCTGGGATCAATATTTAAAAATATCCCCCCCCCCCCAATCCTTATAGAGTTTGTTCAATAACCACTGTGTCTATCAAAGAGAATTAATTGGGTAGGTGATGAACGGCCCCTCCTTCTGCCAGTTTAATTATTGGTTAAAGGGAATGAAGTATTAATACAGAAGGCATACAGATTGGTTAAGCCACAATTCGGTGGATCGATTTTGAAAACTATCAAACTGGTCGTCAATTACAGTCATTCAAATATCCCTGAAGGGATAAAACTAAAGCTCTTTTTTTTTTGTAAGAGTTTAGATAGAAATAGGAATCAAAGCTGTGTCTTTTTTTATTATTATTATTCTTTTATAATTCGCAATAATGTACCATATCCTGATCAGAGCCCCAAATGGTTATCCACTACGTTGCTGTCTTGCAAACAAACAAACAGAAAAAAAAAAAACAGAAACGTTTCAAACAGCTGGTATCATTCACATTACATGCGTATGAATATTATTCATCCATCCATCCATCCATCCATCCATCCATCCATCCATCCACCCATCCATCGCGGAATCCTTGCATAACTTTGGAATGGTAGGTTCTATTCCTATGGCACGCAGCAGGAAAGAGACAGACATTCTGTGCACCTATTCAGCCACGTGGCGTGGGTGTTAGTTGTCAAACCGAAACAGTATGCGTGTTAGTGAGTGATCCTAAGATGCCAACTGCAATTGTCTGTGTTCAAAATGGATGTAAAGTTACAGCAAAAAGCTAACATCAGATTTTGTATCAAACTAAGTAAAACAACTGCTGAGCTCTTGGAATGACTAAAGGTGATGCTGTTTTTTTACGATTCAAGAGTGGCAGAATTCACTTGAGGATGATAAAAGGCCTGAATGCTCTTCAACAAAACACAACACAAGAAACGGTGGAAGAAACTGTTTTCTTCGACATTTATCGAGTGGTGTACCGTCTATGAAAATATCAGGAAAAAAACTAGTGTCATTTCTGATTTCTGTTATGGCTCTGTGGCAAACTAAGGAAAGACATCAGACTCAAAGGAAGATCTGAACTTTGGCGTTGTAGTAATGGTTCTTCAACAGGACCACGGTCCTGTACACAGTGCGTTCAAAAATCGTAACTTTTTGGCAAAAAGAAACATAATGATTGCTCGCCACCCACCGTCCTCACTGGGCCAATTTGGCCCTCTGTGACTTTGTTTCTGCTTCTCAAAAAAAAAAAATTTAACCTCAAAGGCAACAGATTTGCAAATCAACAGGAATCGCAGGTTGTCCTGGACAAGCTCTCATAAAACGGCTCCCTGGTGGCGTTTGATTTGTGACAGATATGCTGGAGAAGATGTATTTATGCCCAAGGAGATTACTTCAGAGGAGACAGAGGCGAAATTTAACCATGATATATTGTTCGGCATTTATAGACATAGTCTGGAAACTTTTTTATTTCATCTCGTATAAATACTTTATGACAATAAAAACGTATTAACACAGGTATAAAAATAAACCCAACTAACGGCTGCCATTGTTAGAGCCTCTTGTATTTGACATAGGTAACTTATATTTTGTTTCAATCTCTTGATGTGTGATTGATTTATCATTAAAATATTTTTACATGTTTTCTTTTCTCTGAAATATTTGTACATATATATTTTTTGGGCCGACTCTGTATAGTACAAGTTTCTTTGTGACATTTTTAGCTTTGACCATAGCCGCCTTATCGTCACTGATCTTATGGTTGCTGTGTGTTTTGTGTCCTTGAATAAACGCGTCTTTCTTTCAGGTGTTCTCATTTCGTTGTTCGTCCTTTTTTTTTATATCTTTACTTTTTTTTTTTTCAATTCAAGAATGGCTGAAAGTTTAGCCTTCAGTGATTCTTATCTTTCATAAGAATCAAACAAAGATTGGACTATCAAACAAAATATATACTCTTATATTACTTTCTTTTAGGCTCCTGACCAAACAATTCCGCGACACAGTAAATTTTTCGCCAACTTTGTCAGTGGTCAAAGATAACATGAAATTATCAACCAAACCATAAATCCATCCATCCATCCATCCATCCATCCATCCACCCATCCATCCATCCATCCATCCATCCCTCTGTTGATCAATTTTTCAGTGCTCCAATTAATTTATTGCATCATGGAAGGCCCAAACTAGTACTAGTAGATTGATCATATATTTTAAATCTAAGAACACCAAGACAAAGTTCCTGTTGACGCTGGTTTTCCTTTCACCTCTGTTCTTTCACGATATTATGCTTTGAAAGAGAGTGAGATCCATTCCGCAAATCCATGTTGAGCACTGTTTGAAGTATAAATTGGGGTAATACAAAATAGGACAGTCACATTCCAAAAGTTCTTATCTATATTTCACAATGATGGTTCTAACATCATCAAAATCTATGATTCAATATAAACCATAAAGAAGATTTATGATTTATTTGATTGATTTCACGAATTATTCGTCATCCGGACCGTGTGTGTTTTAGTTCTTCTTTATGTGCGTTTATAAGTTAAGTAAATCTGGAGTTCACATACATATGATATTATGTTCTTTCTTTTCATCAATATGTTGGTTTCTCACCAACACATTTCTCAATCCACTGTGATTTGTGCCAGTTTCTCTGTTGATATTTTCACGATATTAGATATATATATAGATACACACATACACATACGAAGCAGCTAGAAACAAAGACCACACAGGTACACACAAAACAAACGAAGGGATGGAAATAAAAAATTTACCAGCAGTAAAATTGAATACGAGCGAAAGAGGAATAAAGAAAAAGACCCTTCTGTATTCACTATCATTCCATCATTTTAATCTCAGTTTAGCCTCGTGAGTCTCACTGTGGCAAATTCAAGATGAATAAAATTTCCATCATGGTATTAGGTAGCTTATTCACCGCAGTCAGAAGCTCGGATGTGGAGCCGTTTTTCTAACTACATTCGCACTGGTGCCATTTGTTGTTGAAATCACTAGGGCAATTGACCCACTCCCACGTCACTTCCGGATTGTCCCAGCCCAAGGTGTTACTGACTTGACCTTTGTTGTTCTGAAGGTCAAAATGGGCCTCGTAACCATGAGTGTTGACGGCATCTGACAAGTAAGTGTTGCAAATCAATGAACCCTAACCCTAGACAAATTACCTAACTAACTAACTAACTAAATAACTGACTGACTAACTAACTGACTAAAACTAACTAACTAAAACTAACTAGTTAAAACTAACTAACTAACTAACTAACTAATTAACTAACTAACTAACTCACTCACTAACTCACTAACTAATTAACTAGCTAACTAACTAACGAACTAACAAACTAACGAACTAACGAACTATTAATTAGCTAACTAACTAGCTAATAACTAACTAACTAACTGACTGACTGACTGACTGATTAATTAACTATTTATGTAAGTTTATTAAATAATTAACTAACCAACTAGCTAGTAACTACTAACTTAAAATTGTGCTCTGTATCCTCCATTAATTTGCCGCCTTTCCACAACTACTCGTCCCTGCTACCTACTTTTTCACCTCTCCCTCACTCCTCTTCCCATTCCCAGTCCCCTCCCTCCCCCACCCCACAATCACCCCACCACGCACACAGATTCATTCCGGTTTTTTTTTATTCTAACAATCTCCTTACTAACTTCTCACTGCCTTTTCACCCCTCTTTTTCTTCCTCTTGTGACCTCTGTTTTCCAGTCATTATTGAAGTGCCTGTTTCCATGATAGGATTTTTTTTTTTCGGTATGCAGTTGTTTTTTTCAGCTCCGTATTAACTATTATGATCTGATCATGTAAGCTTTCCTACTTGAGCCTGGTTTCCCAGATTGGCCGCACCATTCGCGGTTCTCGGCAATGGGACAGTCGTTGGTGATCATGAAGATGCGTGATGCCGTGTTGCCTGGAGCTCGGCCCTTGCCGGGGACAAAACCACCTGTGAGGAAAATAATATGCACAAACACGTAACAACTGCAGTTGCAATTCATTCTCATTCAACAGTTAAATACCGTTGATGAAAGAGCAAAACAATGAGAAAAAAAAGGAAAAGAAAAATACCAATTAATAATGATGTAGCACAGACTCAACAGAATTATAAATGTTGTTCCAACATCTACTGACAGAACATTAGGGAGTAATATTCACTTTTTTAAACCTCTCTATCTGCAACGTTTGAGTGAACGATATCGCTAGAAGTTATTTTGCTCTCAAATTAGTGAGATACAGATGGTCATTAACTTTAAGTAGGGTCCAGTTATGAGAAAAAAAGAAAAAACAGACCATAACTATTTTGTGGCGTGTTTAGAATGGAGTCTTTGACGGAGTTATGCATCGAAAGAAATCAAATCTGAGAAATTCGCTTTCAAAGTTTTGCATTATATCTCCTTAGCAAACGGACCCTACATTTTTAAAAGTGATTTTTACCTAGTTTTCGATTTTAATTTTATGTTTTGATATGTTTACATGATGCAGTGATGCTTAAAGAATAGGTTGGTGCAAAAATCCAAAATTCAACCATTTGACCGTCCCTTGACCTTTCTGTCCCATTTGCTCGAGACCGCCCGATGTACCTTGTGGACCGAACTGTCGTGATGAGTCACATATAGCCCTGCGACTCAAAGTGTATGGCAAGCATGCGCACCTCGATGCTGATATTTTGGTTGATTAAACTGAATGTTACTTAAAGAAAACGTGTTTTGAACGCGTCATACTATCGAAAGTACAGTTCCGATTAAGTACCGTCGCGAGTTTATTATTCAATTATTACCGCATTTTTAGAATAACATCAGAGATAATAAGCTTTTTTTCGGGTTTATGTACATAGAAACACAGATCCATATCGTCCCTGTAAGTCTCTAAACGCGTAAGTCGGCAGAGGGGAATTTTACAGGAGAGGCAAAAAACTTAATAAATCGAAGTGAAATCATGAATCACGCATTTAGATCACGTGATAAAAATTATAACTTTCATTGGCTCCATGGATTTGATATTTATAGAGGAGGTGGGGGAAAACCATTCTAGTTTAATAAAGTCAAAAACGTCATGACCCAATTTTCCAGACCTACGTGTTTAGAGACTTACAGGGACGATATGCAACAATATTGTGTGCCAAATTTCATATGGATTCATTCGGCAGTTTTCGAGTCCATAAGCCTATTGTGGGTTTTCTTGCAATTTTATAATATAGACTAGAAGAGAACCCACGGCCTTCATGGGAGATTATTTTTTAAATACAGGTCAAACCGATACTGCCCTGCGACTTAAAGTGTATAGCAACCGTGGCACCTCGATGTTAGTATTCTGAAAATTAAACTGAATGTTATTCAAAGAAAATGTGTTTGGTGTTTTGGACGCGTCAGTCTTTCGAACGTACAATAGCTTATCAGGAGTAATAAAGTAATGTAAAAGAAGACAACAACAAAAATAAATCCAGAATTCTTCTCTTTGTCCACTTCAGACAGAGAAAAATCATTTATGTTTCGAGGAGAGAGAGAGAGAGATGCAGATTGTTTAAAAAAGACAATATTCTTTGTTTCGGTTTTTCATTTTCTTTATTTCTTTATGTATTGTGGCCTCTACGGGAGATTTTTTTTTTAACATGGCCCTGCGACTTTAAGTGTATGGCAAGCGTGCACACCTCCATGTTGATATTTTGGTTGATGAAACTGAATGTTACTCAAAGGAAACATGTTTTGAACGCGTCATACCATTGAACGTACAATGCGGATCAAGAACCTTCGCCAGTTTATTATTCAATTATTACCGCATTTGTAGAACAACGCCAAGGATGTAAGCTTTTTTCGGGTTTATGTTTATAGAAACACAGATCCATATGTAACAATGCTGTGTGCCAAATTTCAGATGCATCCATTCAGCAGTTTTCGAGTATAT
>JBCEWB010075910.1:0-13038 GCA_039654565.1 Peronia peronii | reverse complement strand
CAGACATTCGAGAGTAAGAGAGTTGGACTGGATGAGGAGGGGAGGGGTGGGTGGGAAGGGTGAATAAAAATAAGGATAATAATAATAAAGGGGGAGAAAGAGAAGGAGATATGTTGGCAGAAAACATTAAAATGTCTCTATCGCAGGACAGGAACCGAACTGGGTGAATTAGAACTTGTAAAGAGGTAAAAACAGAAAAGAAAGGAGAAAGGACTGGTTAAAAAAAATAGGGAAACATTAAAAATTGTTGTTAATTCTGTAATTCGAGGTATACATTGAAACTTTGCTGCAAATGACACTAAAACTAATGCTAAAAATACTGGGGTAGTTGGTGAACGATTCCTTCACTGACAATCCATATAAAAGAAGAGACGGATATCTAGGTTGCGTGCACGGGGAGAAGGACGAACACTTTGAAGCTTAGGCGGCCAGGAGTCTGTCAAGGGGATGGAACAAACAGACCGTACCGAGGGAAGAGGGACCACCGCAAACGTCATGTTATGTAAGTTCTATCCCCAAAACAGCATAATACAATGAGATAAAAATCGAATATAAATTTCGACATAAACCCGGACTTAAATGATAGATGACTTTTCTTTTATAGAGTTTTGCCTGAAGAGAGAGTCAAAAAAAAAAATGTTGAGTTTTAGTTAAAGTTGCCTTTAAGAAAGTGTACAATTTTGGCCCGAGGCAGATTTCACAAGGCCTCCAACGATATGACTTGTAATTTGGAAGCAATAGATCTAGAGACCTCAGCATATTAAAACATCCTCAGGATTGGAATCGGCCTCCAGAACTTCATGTCAGTATTCGTCGATGAGGTTTAACTCATACTTTCGAACATTAGTGCTGCATTGCTGCTGTATATGAGTTAACCAGTTGTGTGATGTTTTTCACTAGTCCTTTCTGTATACTGTTGGTTGTGCACTTCTCATGAAAAACACAACTACGAAATTTCCAAATGTTTGCAGAGTCAATTACCAAGGGTAGACTTAAGCTTGATACATTTGACGGCGGCTTGGAATATCTCATGAAATAGGGGCACACGCGATAATAGCTCATCATAACAATTATTTGAATCTATGTAACATTCAGAGCTTATCAGTAACAAAGAGTAATGCTGTCATTCAGCCCAAGTACTCTCTATAGGGTAATCTGGCTGTTCAGCCAAAATACTTCAATCCCTGAGATTATAATCTATTGCTCAGCAATATGATAGAGCAACGAGGGCGTCCAGTGGCAGTAAAACAGCCCAGAATATCAATAGTTGGCATTTATAAATCTATTGTTTCAGGAAATAAAATACCATATAAATGTCTACCCTAACATGTTTGCTAAAGAAAATCTGCACTGTAATATCAGTTTCTTACTTTAGGTGTTTGAAATTGAAAAGATGGACATGAATGGCAAAGCTACAAAGATCTTATGTTACAAGTGACAGTCAGTCACTGAGCAAGTGGCAGACAAGTTGATTCTGAAATTGGCCAGAAATGCTGAAACCATTTGAATCGATGTGATAATGATTTGTTTATTTAAAATATTAAGAGCAGAGAATCAGTTTCCAGTTTTAAGTAGCGAGAGACACAGAGAAGGAGAGATTACTCTCACATCAAACACAAATACTTATATCACATACTCATACATGCATATATTTACACACAGACACACAGACACACACACACACATACACACACACGAGGAAATACAGAGACGTAAAGAAATTCTAATACATAATAACTGCAGAAGCTACATAAAAAAGTGGAAAATAAACAAACAAGCAAACAAACAAACAAAATACACGGAGCTGAATTAATTCTAAGTATATAATCGGTATTCTCATTGTAAATGGCATCAAGATGTAGACAGTCAGTGCATGTAATGTAAATCGTCAATACCGCAAGTAGAAACTGTCAATGCCACTAATGTAAAACCATCAATATGTCAAGTGTAAATGTTCCATGTTCCAATATTAGTCCTCAATACATCCCATGTAAAACCGTCAATGCATCCAAACTCATCTCTGTTGATCACTCTCACACACGAACTGGTGGAGTCAGTATGACGTAATCACAATAACTAGAAAATAGAAAAATGATCTCATTCGTCACTAAATCTGAATTTTACTCTCTTTTATTCATCAAACAAATACAATCAGCCACGTAGTTAACAAGTCAGCAGGTACTTGTTTTATCGTTATAAATGATCCACTGATCTGAGACAAGCCTACAGTTGTGATATCATGAAGCCTCTGTTGTTCATGGGAAGATGCTTTTTTAAAGGAAGGAAACAGCAGCAAAGAAATACAAGTTTTCATTATTCAAGAACAGCAATAATCCAGTTACACAAAGATAAGATAAGATAAGGTAGAATAAGGCAATATAAGATAAGACAAAAATATGATAAAATATGATAAACCGAGAAACGACAAGACTATATTATACATTTGTTCGTATTCTTTTCATATTACACTCTACATGGAATGACATTGATTGAAACGAAAAGAGACAAACGAATAAACAAATACCCAAAGAATACAAACTGAAAAAACAACAATAACACAATAAAATTCCAAATCATGTAGATGATACTCCCAGGCAAGATTATTTTATGTATGAACAAGCTCTTAGCGACGCATTTCCGTTGTGTATGAGATAGCTATATGGAACAATTTATATCACAACCGAGGTGAGGAACAGTTCAGTTTGCCATTTATTTATTTATTTATTTATTTACCTATTTACTGTTCTACTTTTTTAATAATTATTTTTAAATGTGTTTACCTATAAAAGGTATCTCCAGTGAACAAAAATAGGCCCTACAGCAGAGTACCCATGGACCTCTAGACGGAATTACAATAGGAAAAAGAAAAACAGCTAAACACTTCAAGCATGATATCAACAATAAAAGTCAATTGTCTTACCTTTACGGAGGCCGACAGTATGACCTTAATTGCCCTTGATATTTTTATACATTTAATTAAGACATTCAGACCAGGCTGAAGGCCATCTCAGACCGAATGATATCAAAGTGAAGTTGTTTTAACAGTTAATTATTATGGCAATCTCGGTTATGTTTCCATACTCGGTTTCTAGCCAGAAGCAAAGGTGGCACTATGCTATTTAATGCTGTAGATGCCCTGCCATCAACAATCACAAAGTCAAGTAGTTGTTTATGGCATTTTATCATTATAATTGTTTTTTTTTTTAACCCTAGAGGTATCAAGGGGTCGAGAAAGTCAAAGATTCGTTCATTTCATTTTGCGTTTGATTTACTTTTCTGTTAACATACAATATGATAGGAAGGTGCTTATTTTACACCGCCCTCAGGCCTACAATGCCATTCCTTGAACATGACTTATTATCCTCATGTTACCTGCAACCTGTCTCTTTACCTCCGCCGTGTCACATGTTTGAAGATGAGGCCACTACTTTCGCTTACTCTCTCTGTCCTCTATTGATCTTTGAGATGTAACAAATCTCATCCTTGGTATCTTTCCATCTCTTTCTTTGTTTTTTTTTTTCGATTGCCTCTGATTGTGCCTTGTAAGATGGTTTTTGTAAGGCTTGGCGATCAGGACATCTGCCCCTTCCATCTCAGTTTTCTTTTCTTCACTGTAGTGAGAAGGTTCTTGTGATATCTTATGGTTTTCTGTGTGCTCTTGCAGATTTCCTCATTTATTCTATGGTCTATGTAGTTTAATGCCAAAGGTTTATCTATGGCATCTCATTAAGTTGCAAGAATCCTTTGTAACTATCCATTGAACATCCAGATTTCATAGATGTAGAGGAACACTGATTGTCATGTGAGCGCATAAAATAGATCTTTGAACGTAAACTATGTTCATGTTTTTCCCTATAGGCTGGAGTCTTGCTAGTACAATTGTTGTTAATATGATCTTTGATAATATTTCAGGCCTTGAACCTTCATTTGCTGTGACGGAACCGAGATAATTGAAGATCTTCACAGTTTCTCAGCTTGTTCCAATGACTGAAGTTTCAAAGTAATGTTTCTAGGTCACAAACTTGATCTTTTCCGAGTTGATTTTCATGTCCATGTCGAGGCAGCTCTCCGTTGTTGTACCAGTCAAGCCAGCTTGTTTTCCTTTCCTGCAAGACCATCAATGTTGTCTGCAAATAACAGGTTTGTGATGGTTCTTCCACCAACGAACACTGCCTCAGTGATCCTCCAAGACATCTTCCATGAATTTTTTTCCATGAAAATGTTGAAGATAATTGGGGAGAGGAGGCCTCCTTGACGTACTACTACAGTTTGCGGAACCAATCCCATTTGCTACCTTACAATAGTACTATGCTTGTGATCGTGTGTTGATCACATGGACCCGGCAAACATCGGTGTTATATTTCCTCATGGTGAACCACAGGGCAATAAACCATACCCTGTCAATAGCCTTCTTGAAATCAACGAAGACCTGACAGAAGTCTTGCTGCCCCTACAGAGATTTTTTCAGAAACTATTCTCAGATCGAAGATTTGTTCAGTGGTGCTCCCTCTTGCTCGGAAATCAGCTTGCTCTTCAGCAGTGATGTTTTCTGCGTCTGCTTTCAGTTTCAGTCGGTACAATAATATCGTCAATGTAATATGTAGCAATATTGTATAATATCTTTGTACAAACCCTATTACTCCACCAGTTTTAAGGATTGTCTGTTGTCTGGTAAATGAGGAAACAGATGTCAGGCGGGGTTTGTTTTGTCTACAGCTCAACCTTCAACCGAGGCTCCGAGTGTCAAGCGGTTCATCAAATCTGCATACATGTATTATATTGTGTCTGTCTATTTGCAGTGGGCATCATTGCTCATGACACAGCTTGTTACGGCTTCCAAAACTCAATTTTTAAAGTATTGCCAACATATAACTCCTATGCTGAAACACATTTGAAAGTGAGATTTTATTCACCGCAAATATTTCCATCGTTTTTAACAACATTAACATTTGACCCAGTTTATCAGATTCACTTTGTTTTATAAACTAATTCGATACTGAAAACTCCAGGTTGACCAGAGTTCGTATGCAGTGTTATCTGGGAATGCTTTAATGAAATAATACGGCAAGACGAACAGTTGTCAATACTTATAACCAAAAAGTTAGAGCTGGCGTGATCTTGTCTTCCAGAAGATTTTAAAAAATCCATCTGAAATTTCTAATGCAAAATCGAAGCAAATATGAATGGTGGACCCCTCATAGAATGAGTTTTTGAATAGTTGGGGGGCGGGGATGGGGAGGCAGAAGGAAATAGGAGAGGAAGGATGAGACAAATCAGAATGAACAAATGGTTTGCACAAAGAAGAAGGGAAAAATAGGGCAAGAAAAATAAGGGAGGAAAAGAAAGACAGGGAAAGGCATTCATATTTTTTTTTCGCCATGGAATACCAGATTGTGAGAGAGAGAGGGAGGGGGAGGGGGTCGAAGGCTTTGGTGTTTGCTCATGTCCGAAAATGTCGCAGGTTCAAATTTTACCAGGGGATGGGAATGAATTTGGAACCTGCTTTCTTTCTTTCTTTTTTTTTTTCAGTTCTTCAACGGTCCCCTGGCTTCTTGGATAGGGAAACTCGACGTCTAGCCTTCTCGGGCAATTATTGTTTTGGAGGATCTGTGTGCAGGCTATGTGCCAATCAATCTTTGGCAGCTAAAATTGGATGAAGATCAGGAGGCGGAGATGTCTTTGTCCGGGCAAAATTTGCAAATTCCAAATTTCTACGAATAAATCTTTCTTCATAAAACTGGCCATATACTTAAAGCCGAGATGAGATAATTCTTCTTTATAAAGTCACCATACAGAGTGTTACAACTCTTTATATTACAGCTTAGGCGGAAAACATATGTGAGCAAGACAAATTGAAAATAAATAGATGTATCAAGAAAATGAATAAAATTGTTACAGGAAATCATGGGTGCATCAACGCTCTGTAACAGGAGACCTGTATATATATATATAACAAAGCTCAACTTAATTTGGAAACACTCTATGCACCACCTTTATAATCAACGGAAATATTCCGAATGAAGTGAACATTTGTTGCATGTAGAACTAATCGTTAACGTTATAGAAATTCATTTCTGCCATTGGCAGTTCATTTACCAAACTGAGTCAATATATCATGTACATATTGTTTCTTTGTTTGTTTATGTTGGGGTTTAACGGCACATCAGCACGATTACGGCTATATTGTGCCAAATACGGTAAGATACGTTTATACATCAAGAAAAACAGGAAAGAGAAGCTAAGAAAAAAGTAATGTGAAGTTTTGAGCCGTAAACCCAGAGTTATAAATAATCTAAGTCGCCGATTCTTTCTTGAACATCATAAAAATGGCTTTTGTTATTAAGTGTCCTAGATCAGATACACCATCCGCTTTCATCTGATCAAATGTGCACACCCACTTAGCGCGCATTTATTCCCTGTGATCATTAATTTTTGGTATGCAAGAGGGCAGCGCTACACTTGTCTTAATTTATCTAACGAAGGCGTCCCCAGAAGGCGTGATACAAAACATTCACGACAGAAGTATACTAAAAGCCATCTCTGTAACTAAATAATGAAGCAACATATTCCCACGAAGGTGGACCATCGCTAGTTGTAAGTTAAAATATGCCTCCCAGGAGCGGGACTCCGGGTCATACAGACGATCAATTGCGAGGCCGAGTTTCACAGACTTGGTGGATAAAGTAAATTACAGAGAACTCTTGAGCACTGACTTGAGTAAGTCGATTTAATAAAGGTGGAAGAATCATAATATAAAATATACTTCAACTGCGTGTTGCGACGGTTCTGATTGATTATTCGAGCTTGTCTTGAGGGCCCATCATGTTCAATGTTTGGGACTATGTGGCACTAATGATGGTACCAGTGATACTCAGTTGTCTGTAATAATTCACATATCAAAAGATGGACCAAGACGTCACTCATATGAATCGCGATCGATTCCTATATGTGCCCTAGATTGCAGGACCTTTTGTCAGACTAGTTTGCTGCTCCTGCATCAATTTTAGTATAGAGATCTTTGTGTACTGTTGAATGATCGAGAGAGCCACATTTTCTATGGAATCCTTTTCATCCCGATTCATGCCACATTTGACATTTGCAGTCTTTCTCCCTCCTTTCCGCTTTATTTATATTTCGCGTATTGACTTTACGCCATGTCGTGCCAAATCTATTAATTACATCATGCATGTATCATCAGTGTGTCCTCCAAAATTATGTAACTTAAAATTGATTTCTGAAACGCTTATTATCTATGCGACATATGAGTTGTCCATTTGTTACAGATCTACTTCACAAAATACATCTTTTTCCCTGACATCTTGTACACTGGCCCCTGATCCACCGCATGAAGCAAACCTAGCTCCCGCGCGATAGGTTTATTATTCATAATCTTTTCATTTGTAGACCAAACACGATGAATTCTATAAGAGAGAGGACTTCCCTGATCTGCTGTTATCACAATCTGAGAGAACTATGAGGCCCCCTTTACATGAGGCATCTTTTGGCTTTCCCCGTATCAGTCACCACAAACTTTCGGTCTCATCAGAAATGTTTGATTCCAGTGCTACAAATAGATCAGTGACGAATAAAATGCTGTGGTAAAAGGGTCGTCGTACCAAGACGCTATTTTTAATGGGAGCATCGTTAGCTGGGCTAGTGGTGAGATTTCCCTTACTTATTATTTTTTTGACATAATATGTCAGAGATAGTGAATAACTGGTGATCTAGGTTGTAGAGCTATTCTTCATCATGATTAATCATAAGAATGAAGTCTTGCCCCAGCATCATTCAACAAAGCAATTTAATGATTTAGACTGGACTCGAAGGACGATCGACTAGAACAACAGAATTGTTCTAATGGATCAGATCATGTTTATATAAATATTCATGTGTAAAAAATAGATGTGTCAGTGTGTATATTAACAAATAAAACAAACTTTCTGAGAAATATTAAACTCGAGGATATTATCAGTAATTCTGCGAGGATAAAATTTAAAAAAAATCTTTCGGGTCATAAATGTTGGAACTTTGATAAATTCAACTTGTGAAATATTAAAATAGATGCTGCACTGCATTTTTGTAGAACTTTATGTAGCCAGACTTGTCTTAGTTTTACAGTATGTCGTGTTATTACAAGTTTTGTAGTGCTGCAACCTGCATTGTATGTTTGGTCAGACAGTCACAACTAAAATGAGAGGAGTCAGTGTGGAAAAATTGGTCAGTGCTTAGTGTACCAGTGAGCCTTGATGGGCTCCTGATCCAGCTTGAAATGATAGTGTAAAAAGCAAGTTTTGGTTTCGTTCCTTTTCTTTCTTCCGACTTCTTTTTTCTTTCCAGAAGTAAAATAGCAGAGAATGGTGATGAAATATAATGGTTCGCAACAGAAATTAGTCTCTAGTTTCAAAATTATGAAAATCTCATTTCCTTTTAGTTCTTTTTGAATATATGTATGAAATTAAAAGAAAAACAAAGACAACCATTCTAGTGTTAAGAATATCCTACCATTAATTGGTATCAAATATATGTAGGGCATTTCTGCAATAGAAAAATAGCTGCCCCGGATATTAAAAAAAAAATAGAGAGAGGGAAGGGGAAAAAGGTTGGCTAACCAAGGGCACGAACTTGTGCTGAGTAAGGATAAACAAAATGATCCAAAGTTACTAACATCAGAATTTGTCTTTTACATGAATTTTGTGTCTGAAAGAAATATCAGGTTCCTCACGGGAGTCTAAATATTTAATAATTTCCCACAAATGTCGTGGTTTTTGTATTTGTTTGTGCAATGTGCTCTCCAATTTTATTTCAGCTGCTGACATTTTGTATCCAAGT
The DNA here is from genome assembly GCA_039654565.1 of Peronia peronii. Lineage (NCBI taxonomy): Eukaryota > Metazoa > Mollusca > Gastropoda > Systellommatophora > Onchidiidae > Peronia > Peronia peronii. Next base: position 4,209 of record JBCEWB010075910.1, on the reverse strand, counting down.
AATCAGATATGATTCGCAATTGCAACTTTTACATGAATTCATGCACTGAACGATTTTTAATAATTTTTGTAACTTTTTTTTCAACGTTTAACAATTTTTGCAACTTTTGAGCGAATTCTGTCACAATGGTAAAAGTCATAACATGTATTATTTATTGTCATTTCGCTTCACAAAACCGAATTTCGTGGTAGATGGGCTTATTTGATATGGCCACATACAAACTACGAAATATGAACATTAATGGGACTCTTCAGACAAGTTGCAAAATAAGAGCCGTCATGAAGTTTTTTGACAAATTAATTGCGAAATGTATTTATTGATGCAGATTTTACGACAAATTGCAAAATGTGTACAATAATGCAACTTTTTCGATAAGATGCGAAATAAAAGCTTTAATAAGTTACATTTTATGGCAAGTTACAATATAGTATGGGAGCATGAGTGCAGCTTATGCAAAACGCTGCGCGATGCGAAATAAGAGCTTTCAGTTTTTCGGGCACATTGCAAAATGCGAGCATTGATGCAGCTTCTCCGACAAGATCCAAACTAAGATCTTCTAATACACATTATGTTATTTATTTATTTATTTTTGAGAACTTGTAAAATGTGAAAATCAATCCAGCTTAATTAATCCATTAACGATCAATCCCAATCATTAGGCCTAAGTGTCAGTTCTGCTTGTCAATTGGGTGGGTGATCTTTCTCACTCACGATCAATTCTACTTGTCAGTTCCACTTGACGTCCTTTGCAACATGAAGATGTGCTGTGGGTGTACATATTTACAAACAAAAAGCTCTACCATCTCATCTAAGTAAGGCGTGATTTCATTTTAGAATGACAGAACTTTTTATGTGTGGCTGTGTGTATGTGCCAGAAGAGGATAGACTTTGCAAGGGAATGGATGATTAATATTCAACGGTATGCATAATTCCTGTATGATGTTTATACAATAAAGAAAATGAATTTCATGTGAACAAATCTCTAAAGAATCAGACTTTTAAAAGACCACAGTTTCAGGATTTAAACAGATCCTTGATCTGCTCTATATACTTTGCTGCTGCTCCTTTTTTCTTTCAACTCCTTTCTGAACGACGTTCCCAGCGCATTTACTTTCTTTTTGCTTTTGACAAATTCAAAGGCAGCAAATAATTCAGCATTTTTGACGAAGTCTGTTAGTTTACCATTTGCATAATCTTACGTTATCCAGTTGCTCTACTCTGTCGACTATACTTTGCATAAACAATCAAACGATTTATATGTGCCAGTAGTACTTGACAACTTTTCTTTTCACCACGAAATCACTGTTGATTGTTTTTATTTCAAGTTGAGCAGAAGCACAATGACAGTGAATAGTCAATATATCCTTTCTACACAAGCTGAACAGTACTCATAAGACAATAGACGGGTGGGGATAAAGAGGTTGCGTGGCGCCATTGCTTGACGGCTTGATGAATAAGTGGCAGGCAGAACCTGATTGCCGTCAAGCCAAGTCAAACCACTTGGATCGCTAACTATTTCTCTATACACGCTCAAATCTACTTGTTAACTCCGGGTCATCAGGCGGAATTGTCAGTTCAGCTTCTTTCAGAATGGAGCCCATTAGTCCACTTTCTGAAGGATTGGATTCTGATACTATCAGACATAGCCAGGTAATCGCCTTTTATAATATAATTATTAAAGTCCATCTCCAAAAGCGAGACTGGCGATGTATCAGCAGATGGAAAACATAGTAAACGTGACTGTTGACAGGCCTTCGTTTTTATATGAAAACTCTCACATAAAAACTCGATCTGTCTATGCTAGTGTACATCTAACTATTCAGCTAATTATCACTGTTTGGGCTTATGTGATTTTCATTTCCATGAAGCATTTTAATCTCCACGAAGTTCAGAACTTCCATTTCAACTGGCATATTGGATATTATCATCACTTCTTTTTCATTCAAGTAGGTAGAATGCTTCTAATATTAGCTAGGTAATATGTAAACTGCTAAATATGTCATCTTTGCCTCGTCAGAGTTTTTCATCAGATTTTCACCCACACCATAAAATATTGCAGTTTGAAAGATATTTGACTCAACGAACCCTCCTCCACTGAGAATCAATATGACTTTATGCACTGCAGACTTTTCAGATCTGAAAGAAATGACAAATGCAAATAAAAATTCCAACCACATTGAGTAAAACAAAAAGGAAATGTGTGTGTATATATATATATATATGAATAAAATATAATCATTACATCTGTGATATTTCTTGACTGTGCAAAAGACTCTTCTGGATGCTTAGCTATATGTGAACTTTCTGGAGTACCACGTTTATAAAAGTAAAATTGATTAAATTGGGAGACAATTGACTTGAAAGACTAGAAATAAGAGCCCATGATTAAATTTATTGATATTTTCTGAAGCGACCGTCATGGCACTGGAGTTCTGAAACCTCGTCACTAGATCTATGTCCATTAGATACAAACACTAACAGAATGTTGATGCCCCTTCTCAGTCTCACTATTTGCGCACATCTCATGTGCATAAAAAAAAAAAGCTCAAAAGAAATGAAATCTTTGATTCTGTATCTAGTTACATATAATGCAATAATTTTGATACTTACCCTTACAATAAATTTGAAAAATAAAAAGAAATTTAAAAGAGGAAGAAAATAGTTATATAAGATAGGATTTACTTTCCATGTAGGTTAAATACCAAAATTAGGAGGGGGGGGGGGGGTGCTGAAATATGTTTTTTTGCTCAAGAAGTTCGATTTCGTTCTTGTTGTTTTCTTTCCGCTAAAAGGTCTGTTATTTTTTTTTCTGAATATAAAAATACTATTTAAAAAATTGTCATGCAATGGATGACCGGCCTACTACCAAGAAGGATATGACTCTCTCTGGCTGTTCTATGCAGTGGTAGATCACCACTGTTTGATCGGACACAGGCAAAGGATGCATAAAAACTTGGTGTTGATCTCCTCTAACAATTATTGAACTCCAAAGCCAGCGATGGACATTAAATGACCACCCAGACGGGAAATAGACTCATCATCACGCAGATTATCAGTACAAGTCTTCACCAGATGTTCTAAAATGGACTTCCACCTTCTAGGAAGAGTGACATTTATTTTTGTTTCTGCTGCTTCAGAGCACAGTTGTGCACTATCTGCCATAGTAAAGATCAAACCATTCTTGCTTTTGACAGAGAAAGCTATGGAGACCACTTATAGGCTCTCAAAAATCTGGAAACGACTCTTTGGATACCCTTATGGTGACAGGGACAAGGGGGCGAAATTCGAGAGAAAATATGAACAGAAAAGCTCAAAAGGATAAAAGAAAGACAGACGTTATGGATAAAGGGCTGGTATCTGATAATAGGCAGGGAGGGGGGGGGGGGGGCTGAAAGCCGGAAAAAATAATATCCCTGTCAATTTTTTGATTAAACAAAAAAACTTTAAACTTGTCTTTTTCAACACCCGTTTTTTCCCGAATATTTCGCTTCTGCTTTGTTCTTTCTAAACAATTGGAACCACATTTGGCATACATCATTTTCACAACAGGCTGTTATTGTCAGATCATTGTAATAGGAATTGACATGATGTCATGTTTCAATTAGAGTGTCCACTCTGGCATTCAGTGAAAAAGAAAACAAGTTTATAAATATATGAAATCGGGTATTTCCTTGACTATCACAATTTCCTTAATAGAGATGTGCATATCGGTGATGCAGGTCGATCTCTGAAGTTAATGTTTGACTCATGAAAGATTATTGGAGGAGATTAAAATATGAGTTGTCCGGGTGAGTGAGGGGAGAGAGAAATCACGATTTCTGTTTCTAGTCGAATGTTGGTTTCTTGTTGTAAAGATCATAGTATTGTATGTCATTGTGTAGGCGTAAAACTCGATGCCGTATTTCATTTAAATGTCCACTCCAGCAATCAGTGAAAAAGATAACTTCATAAATATGTGAAATCGAGTATTTCCTTGACTATCACATGACAATTTCCATAATGGAGATGTGCGTGACGACGATGCACATGATGCCGGCTATCTGAATAAGTAGAGCAGTTAGTCATACTCATATCAGAATAGTCCATCTCTGCAGTTTAGTTGTTCAGTCATGAGATATTAGGAAAAAGTTAAATTATCACTCACATTTCAAAAAAAAAAAAAAAAAAGGAAAGGGGGAGGAGGGGGGGGGGGGGAAGGTTTGTTTGTTT
>JBCEWB010075899.1:0-13040 GCA_039654565.1 Peronia peronii | reverse complement strand
ATCTATCTATCTATCTATCTATCTATCTATCTATCTATCTATCTATCTATCTATCTATCTATCTATCTATCTACGAGAGACTGTCATGGTTGAATGGATGAAGTACCTGTCCATCGATTTAAAGATGAGGGTTTGGAGTCTCTACAGAAGTGGAAAGAAGGGCAATATGAGTGAGAGAGACTAAGAGAAAGCGATGATTATAAAATCGAACATATGGCTCTACTGGCTCAACAATGACGTGTACTCTGCGATAGAAAATAAAATTAAATCTTTCAATGATCTCGTTTAACGCCGGAGATATCGTCTACGAACATTAGGACAGACTGATATAGAATTAGAATAAAGGGAAAAGAAAGTTTTTAACCTGTGGTGAAATTTCCAAAAGTTAAATATCTCCATTTGTATCGTCATTTCTTACGTAACTTTATACAGCAGAAAAACGTTTGTCGGTTGAATTCACTTGAATATTCAAAGTGATATTGACTAGACTGTGATGTATTCAACTACTGGCGACACTCCAGCGGTATTTGGCAATCAAATTTAATAACGCCCACTTTGTTTCATCACTAAACTGGCTTGTTTGGTAAGATGATTATTAGGACACCAAATATCCAAGTTAATGCTTGACTTTTAAACATGATGTTATCTGTTGCGCTCAAGAGTTTACTTGCTATGTAAAATGTAAGCCGTCGTAAACTGAGAGAATGCATTCGTAAGAGGAAGAGTGGGAGTCATATTATATATTATATCAGAAACTTGACACTGAGCGACAAGACGAGATAGTGCTTCAATCAACTTTATGGCAAAGGCAGTATATATGCTGACCTGAAAGATACTATTGTGTGACACAGAGGGCCAGCTGACGCTAATGGATTGGTCTTTAAATGTTCCGGCAGGTAATTTGTCCAAATCGCAAGTTAATTGTTTTTGACTTTTCAAATGTCTTTTTTTTTTTTTTTTTGAGTTTTGTGTGGGCGAATATGTATTTCGTGTGCTACCTTTGGATCAAAGGTAACAAGAAACCTGCAGTTTGTAATAAAGAAGACATGCGAGCAGAACATTTGAAAAAGACTGTTGGAGGAAGATGGCCCAGTAGAAGGAAGTTGTATGATGACACCTAGTCTATATTTTATGAGATTCCTTTTTTTTCCGTTTGGTAACATGTACGGAAGCAAACGAGCGGAAAACTCTATCATAACAACTGTTTGATTTGGACATGGGCAGTAAGATTAATTCATTTTTTGCAACTATTTCATAATGAGCTAACTTACAGCTTTTAATATGACATGATCAACGTGACTATGCTGATTGACAAGTGCTGATTTTCGTTGCTTTCTCTTTTTTGTTTTACTGTGCTGTTGCCTATTCTTGTGATGAAAATCGCACTTAAGTTTGAAATCCAAAACAAAGAAAAATTACAGCGAACAAAAATTATTCTCTGGTGGTAAATCTTTGAACTCTTAGGGAGAGTAAATTATGATGAAATTATTATTCGTACCGACTTTTATGTCCCAGTTTGTTGTTGTTGTTGTTGTTGTTGTTGTTGTTGTTGTTGTTGTTGTTATCGTTTTCATATCAAGTACATAATATTATGTGGGGCTTGTTTTAGTTTCATCATATCGAATATTGAATCAAGACTGTTCACTTAAAACAATTTTCATGTCTGATATTTTGTATGAACGCATTGTTAAAAAAATATATATATAAAAAATGTCTGAACAGGTAGATACAAAAGATACATAATCTCTACAAGTTTTTTTTTCTTTCAGAAACGAGAGAATAATGAGTGTGAGACTATAAAAATCTATAACTTTTTGAGGAGGATGTGAGCATGAGTGGGATTCAACAATACATCATGTCACTTCTTTCCTCTGCTTACCCTAGCCTGTTTCCTTCCTCAACCGGCATAAAATATGCGATAAACTGTTCCAGCATTTGAACATTCCTATTACTCATCATCATTTTTGCTTGTCTCACATTGTAGGATAAATGCATGCGCCAGCAAGGCTTTTGGTAATTTTTTTTTGGTTTGCAAGAGGAAGTTAAGATCTATGTGTCTTTTTTTTATGAAGGCTTGGCAGTTCCACTGCCCTTTCTGTATGCCATTTTAAGCCATTCCCTACAAAAGGCAAAAATGCCATGAGCATAATTTATCATTATGTGATACATGAGAGAGAGAGAGAGAAAGAAAGAGAGAGAGAGAGAGAGAGAGGTGCAGTTGAGCACTATAATCACTATATGTTTATCATCTTGATTATCGCCATCGTAATCATCATTATCATTATCATCACCATCATCATCACCAAATATGGGCCTCATGCTTATTGCCATGAAGATGTACTGTCTTTAGTAAATCATCAGCAAAATCATCATTTCAATGTCAATTTTCATCATCTTGTAATGTCTGTATTCGATATCATCATCACTGTACAAAACTAATACATCAAGAATAACAACACTAATAACAGAACTGACAGCAACAACAATCAATCACCATTCGCATAGCCTGCAACATCATAATAAACAGCAGCAGTTCCAGTAAGACAGTAGCAGCGCTAGCAGTGACAAAACACACCAAAAAAGATCTTGAAAAAAAATAGCTCAAAGATACGCCCCGCCCTCTTACCCAAAGAACAAAGAGATATACAAACAGAGAGAAGAAAGCACAAACAATCAAACAAGATCCACAAAACCATCACTAACAACTACAGAAACAATCTTAACATGTCTACAATTATAACGAGGACGAGGACAACAACGATAGTAATACCAACAACAGCAACAACAACAGCCGACAAACCGAAAAGTAGTTAAGATCAATGCAAAGAACCAACCAGATCCATTGATCTCTGAAAGTACAAGCATGTTTGGGAAACAAATTTTCTGCCCCTCCCATTCCTCACAAAATATACAAAAACAAACCTACAATCTCCCCCGCCCACCACTCATTTACCCAGAACGACAATCAAAATACGACAACTCTCAATTAGACCTCAACACCAGCAACAAAAAACCCCACTCTATACAACTGTAACAGTGACATCAGCTATGCCATTCTCAGTAGGATTGTAAAAGCCGAATTGTGTTAAGGGGAAATATATCTGGGAAGAGAGGGAGATACAAGGAGTGGACAGCTAACGGAATTGTTGGAAAAAGGGGAAGTGGGGGGGGAATAGAGTAGGAGCAGCAGGAATGGGGAATGAATGGAAGAAGATTCTACTAAGCTACTCAAGAGATGGAAACGTGAGATGGAATTGTGTTCTTTGGTGGAAAAAGGGAAGAGACAAGAGGAGAAAAGAGACAGACAGAGAAAGAAACCGAACTCGATGGGGAAAAGATAGGCAGAGAATGTGAGTCAGAGATAAAGAAAAAGCATGTAAACATACATACATGGACGAATGATGGATGGATGAATGGATGGATGGATGGATGGATGGATGGAAGAATGGATGATGACGGATGATGAATGGATGGATGGATGGTGAAACCTGGATAGATGGATCGCCAATTCTCATGTAAAGTCAGGCACAAGTCTTAGAGGCCTACCGGGCTATTTTTCTTTATTCTCTTGTTTTCAAAATGATTAATTTATAAAGAATTAGTTTACGGGAGCACTTGCGGACGGTATTACTCCGTTGAAATAAAGCACTAACAACGAATTAACCATGCATACACAGGACGTCCCAGACTTTAAAAGGATAGCCCGGACACACGCGACAGACAAGAGAAAATGAGGGCAGATTAAACTGTTAAACTATCGACGTTAGAGTGCAACGTTTCTCTGAACCAGTGGATTTATGGCCACTGGTGATATGATTAACATCGTTGTCGATATTTAAACAACAACAACGACAACGATGACAACAACAACAACAACATCAACAACAACATCAACAACAACAACAACAGCATCAGCAGTAACAGCAGCAGCAGGCTTCTCTTTGTTCAGTATATTAGGTGTTAACTAAGGGTGTAATTTATTACGGAACTAAAAATATATACGTATATTCATAATGGAAAAGGTCATCACACTAAGAAAGAATACACAAGAAGGAAATACTGCCAAGTTTCTAGCTTCACTTGGTTCTTTCTCTGCGAAAAAATGAAGCATTTTGCATTATTGTAGGGATAATTGCACTTTCTGCCGTCATCGTTGTCTTCATCATCGTGACCGTCAACGTCAACATAGCATTGTGTGATTTATTCTGTCCACTGATTTGCTGAACAGATGTTATATGGAATCAGGCGTAAACCTGTATCGAGATAACCTCCACCAGGAGGTTGAAAGACGACGTGTGAAGAACGTAACGTTAATCTGTAAAGCACAAATTTATTTGAAATTCTACGGGCGTTTTTGGAGGGTTTACTGAAATAGCACTATATTCTACTTGACTCTAATATTTCAACAACGATAGCAACACATCCTTCTGTTCTTCAGTTTTTATAGCACTTATTTTAATTCTAATTCCGAAGTAGACGGAGTAATTAGCTTAGATTTTATGAATGAAGTGATTTTAATAAATCAGAGTCTCAAATCTCTTATGGGGTGGGAATGACAAAGCACCCATTCATTGTACAATATAAGAATTTATGCTATATCACTAGCCCTGTATGTTGTTTGTGATGTAAAAAGACCAATGAAATCATTGGGTACGTATTGAAAAAAAAGGCTAGTTGCATTTTTTTAATAATAAAAAGAATTAGGCTATTTGAAATCAGTTGAAATCATAGCAATAGTAATAGTAATTGTAGCAGTAGTGAGAGAAATTAATTATACTAGCAACACTGACAGCAGATAACAGGATAAACAGCAGTGGTAGATGCATTAGGAGTAAACTTCATTATAATTATAGTATCGAAGTACAGACACAACACAGATTTGTTCTATACAGCTACAACAGAATAAACTGCACTAGTCGCCTTTACTTGGTGTTGAGTTAGAAAGTGCAGATAAGTAACTTAACAAACTTAAGTATGGATTAAGTTTGCCAGTTAGAAGAAAAAGAGAAGGAAAAAAAAAAAAAAAGATAATTGTCAAGGATTCCATATAGCATACCTTGGGTAAAACCAAAAACAATTAATGTACGCTGTACGCCAAAGGTTGAATGAAACAGCAGGCACGCTTTCTACAACAGGTGAGCCAATTATGTCATTACTCCATGCCTAATTATTAAACCATAGGACTACTGGATGCAAGTCTTTGAGGTGCTAGTGGAGTAAGAACTGGTCGATTCCGGGTAGAGATCCTCGTTTCCTGTTATTTGTTACACAGATGGATGTGTTCTTTCTCGGCGTCCCTATATTGTTACTTTTGCTGCGTCGGTATGCTAGCAAGGTAAAACTGATTTTTAGCTAGTAGTGCCCACCATTCTTTTCGGTAATGGAAGTTCTGAATCTGCTTGCTATTCACCGTGCATCACCTGGTCTTCACTAAATGAAAAGCGAATGAGACTCTCTCTCTCTCTCTCTCTCTCTCTCCTTCTAATGTCGAGTTCGGGTATTGTGTCTTTAACAAATTCATGGCGCACAATGTCTTTGCGACGACAAAAAAACAGAACCAGTCTATTGAACTGACCGGTGTTCCAGACTGCGGAAACCAAGTACTCTGAAATCCACGTGCCAACATAACTGCGGGAAATGGCCTTATCATTCTTTTCGTTTGTCACTTGACGAAGCCCGTGAAGTTTTAGCATCGTAATAGGGGAGTAAGATACATTTTTGAAATTATGGATGACTGAGATGATCATTATGTCAGGCTAAGAAAAGTTTGAACACAATAATTTGCTCTGGGTATTACTCTTTAAGCACGCAAACAATGATTAAAGTTAGCTATTCATTCTCTGGAGGACCGCAGGAGACGATCTCGCTACGTTTTCTTTTTTTTTTTTCTTTTGGGTTCCTGGACAAAGACTTTAGGATGCGTGCCGCTCATGCTTTGATTAAAAAAAAAACAAAAACAAAAAACACTGAAATCTAACACAGCACTTTACATTGGGTCTCCGTACATGAAGAATGTTAGGAACGTTTTTTGAAGTTTCTGTTGGGTCATGATCCGATGCAGATTATCGCAAGTTCGATATATAAAAATAGAAATAAGGCATCTTGATTTGACCTTGGGGTTTTGATTCTTGATCTAATCAGAGGATTGCGTGACCCCTTTGATTTTCTGTGTATTGCGAAGTGGGGCCGAGTGGCCTGTACAACACCACTACCACCACCACCACCACCACCACAACAACAACAACAATAACAACAACAACAATAATAACAACAAAACAACGGCAACAACAAGAGCAACAACCACAACAACATCAACAACAAAAGCGAAACCGAACAACAACATCGAAGATAACAACAGCGACAACAATAGAAAGAGAAAAAAAGCACGGTTTGCCGGAAGAAATCAGTAATCAGAGGAAGGAAAGAAATAAATGAATAAATAAATCAAACTATAGATTTCTGATGAGATTCAGTTCAGAGGGAATGGCTGAATCTTTCTGTGGGTTAGTTTGTGAGTGGATAAATTCTTGATTCAATGCATGTATCAATGATCCAGGAAATGAATGGATGAAGGGCATTAATAAATAAGCAGTGTATGAAGGAAGAAGTGGGTCGATGGAATCTGTTAAATGTCTATTAACTTTTATGTTTCAAGTTATAGCGGAAAATTGAGACAATGTTTTACACCACTAATCGTGGGCATGGTAAAGAACTGATTTGATCGTAATTAAGTATGCAAATTAAAGTGCTTTAATGATGGGACCGAGTGATTGACAAAGTGAGAGCTAGATAGAAGCCATGGTGAGTAGAATGAGAAGGAGAGCGAGAGAAGAGATAGAGAAGGAGGGACAAAACCTAAGAGAAGACTGAGAGAGAGAGAGAGTAGAGAGAGTGACAGAGGGGGAAATAGAGAGAACAGTGGAAAACTTGATCGATAGGGATAATGGGATAGAAATGTTTTGGAATGAGAGAAAAGAAAATGATTGATCAGAAAAATAGGGAGGATATTTGAAGAAACGAGAGATAGACTGAGCAAGACAAAGATGAAGAAGAGTGAAAAGAGGAAGAAATTAGTACGGATAATACAGAAAGAGGTACATATAAACATACCGAGAGAGAGAGAGAGAGAGAGAGAGAGAGAGAGAGATAGACAGACAGAGAAAGAGAGAGGTAAGAAGAGAGACAAGAGAATGAAGATAAGTGGGCAAAAAGATTATGGGGGAGAGAAGGAGAGAGAAAGGAAAGATATACAAGGGAAAGAATTTGGAAAAAGAAAGAGATAGAGAAAGATTGATTGGGAAGAATTGAGAGTGCATTGTTCAGCAATCCTTCATTAACCTACCAACCGCAAATTTGTGTAGAAATGTTCAAATGGAATTGTTGAGTTATTGATCTTTAGACTCGTAGAATGGGAGGGCTTGTCGTTGGTGTCACAATTAATGCTTCTTTTTTTCAATAACAAAATAATAAAAATAACACGTACATAAATAATAAATAGCATATATGATAAATAATAATGTATGAGTATAACAATAATATATAAAGATAATTTTTGAAAAGGTCAATCTAAAAAGGAACTGAAAATTTGAATATGCTTATCAAAAATCCAGTGAAATAATTTGAAAAAAATATGTTTATTATAAAATAAAAACTAGTAAAACAATTGCGAATGTATTTTATTGCTGATTTCTCGAGCACCACTTATAACATTCATAAGCATTTTATATAAATGCAGTGCAAAGAATTCAAGAGAACATACGATGAAGTTGATTACTATGAAATAATTAGCCTTTTTTCCATTTTTAAAGTCCACGTTTTAAATTATGAGTCTGGTTAGACATGACATGAAGAACGCGGAATTCATAAGTAACTACGAGTGCTTAAGGCGGGCCTTTCTTTTAATTTTTAAAAGAAGTCTGCAGAAAAGTGTGCAATGATATATTTGAGGAAACCTAGGGAAAATTTAGGAAATATATCTGGAAACTTGAGAAACAAAAACTTTTATTCCCTTAAAGAGATATCCAGTCTCATTAACGCACAAAACGAGAGGATGATCAGATCAACATGTCGTAATAGTATCTCAATTCAAGCCAAGTAAAATTTATTATATCAGAATAATGCCGACTAACACTTTCAGACTGTTACTATCCTCATTTCATAAAATGCTTCTGGAGATCGTGACGTAAATATCTTTTTTCATTTAAATATTCCCATTACGGTTAATTCTCATATAATATTATTATACACGAAATTTCTCTGGCATTAGATAGCACTAACTGTATCCTGATATCAAAATGGGAAGCGCATGTTGAGGACTTTCTTTTCTGTTCTCTTTCAAAAAGGTTTTATTACAGATTTAACAACTCAGTATTCTGAGACTAGGCTGACGAAAGTGATTATGAACTTGAAATTTAATGTGAATCAAGCCGCATCCAGTCACTACAGAGAAAGAGACCTACTAATAAAGAACAAATTATTGATTGTTGTCGATGACATAGTTTGACCCAGACAGATAATAAACTGTAGAAGTGAGGAACTGATATTCTGATGGGTAGACTTATTGCCTCTTTAAATTAACTGAACTTGCCAAACACTGTTTTATGAATAAATGAATGGCTCAGAACCATTTTCTCACTCATGGCCATGTGGTCAGAGAACACCATTTTATAACATGAAATAGCCGTTTTAGAGCCAACGTTAAAGATTATTAAGGCAGAAGACCATGGAAAATAATTGATGAGAAATGCTGGGCGAAAGATTTCACTACGCCGCTGAGAAAACAATATATGCCATAAACCAAAAAATTATGCTGCATGCCGGAAAAGAGGATTAGTTATTGGGAGAAAATTGAGAACCAACGACACACACGCAGAAACGAACCTCATGATGATAATGTTTAAAAACAGTTTCAGAAGATCTATGTTCAGCCAATCTTCGTTCGCGATTGAACTTAAAGAAGGATTTCACATTGTTCCAAAGCACCCCTTTCTTCTCTCCTCACAGCTTCTGTCACAATGAATGGTATAGGGTAAACATTGTATCAGTTCTTTTATTCTGCTGTGTCATGAGTGACAGTGGGATTCAGTATGTATCTTACAACACAATGTAGTGTACAGCCATTCCTTTCATCTTTCTTCACACGGCTCTTTCACCTGATAATTCGTTGCGAATCAAAAGAGAAAGCCTTTATAAACTTTGAATTTTACATTGGTGAAATGTGATTGCTCTGTGTCAGAACTTGCATGATTGTATTTGCATTCGAAATCGAGCCAGGTGTTTACTGGTTGATAATTTTTTCTTCACCATCCATACAGGTTATTTCGAAAGTTTCATTTTCATATTTTGTTCTATATTGGTATCGATGGTGGATAGAAAAGGACTGAAAATACGACGATCTTCATATAGATTATTAAGTCACAATTATAAAAAAAATGTCACAGTGCTTTAAATGGCATCTTATCTTCAGGAATAGCTGAATATAAATGAGAAACATAAGATATAAATCTTGCGACTAGCCCAAGGCATTCGGAGTACGGTTAGATGATTCAAACACATGGTTTTAAGGTCGCAATACTACTCTTTATCTCTCTAAATATTTCAACAAGGGCATGATTTTAAAATATCAAAGCTATTATAAATGCACGAGTGGGCGCGATGCTGATAGTAAACTATGCAGATATTCTTGATAGATACTCAAAAAAATGTGCTTTTGGAAAGATGTACAAAAATACCGTTGCATGGTAACGAAAATGTACAGGAAAAAACTATTATGGAAATCGTAGAAGGCAAAAAACAAGAATCAAACAAACGAAGAGACAATATTATTATATTATATTGCTGAGTGGGTGGAACAATCTGCCGATACATATAGCAGAAATCGTTCTATGTTGTAACAGAGAGAAAACATGCTGGGTGAATTATTATACGATAAAAAATAATGCGCTCTGGTTTATTGTATCTCAGCTGAGAAAGAAAGAAAAAAAAGATTGATTGCACGTAACTTTCTTTTATCTTTATAGAACAAAAAACAAACAAACAAAAATCAAAAGCAACAACAACAATAACACAACAAAGTTCACTATGATCATTATCGCCATAACAGAGAACAACAAAAAGAAGAAATACAACAACCTATCAAGCAATCAAACAAGAACAAATCAGTAAATGGCGTATTAGTGTAGAAGACATTGATCCGCTTGTATTGGACGTCACGGAGTAGGCATTACACTCAACTCTGATGTAATGTATGCCAAAAAAACAAAATGGTTTTGCTGAGCCGATACAACTTGATGAATACTCAGCATGCCTACTCGACTGAGGCTACATCCAATGAAACAAGTGACTGCATCGTCTAATAGCGAAGTAATGCTTATTTTTATGGAGTGGCATTTGGTTGTGCTAATGAACGAATTGCTACGTTTGTTGTTCGGGGAGGCTTCACTTCAGATATGCAGTCAATACGAGACAGAGAGAGAGAGAGAGAGAGAGAGAGAGAGAGAGAGAGAGAGAGAGAGAGAGAGAGAGAGAGAGAGAGAGAGAAAGAGAGAGAGAGAGAGAGAGAGAGAGAGGAGGATGCATGTGAAAGAAAGCGCCACCGGTGTAATTTTTGTCTATTGATGACAGCTGTAACGTCTACAGCTACCACAAGAACAGACAACCATTTCTAGCATAATCACTGTATATTATGTTTCTTTCTTCTCTCGGGATCTCCTCTTTATCATCATTGATATTTAGAAATCTCATCAAGACAGTGATTGATGGTTGCTAATTCAAGTATTTCAATATAGAGTTTAAACACTTTCAGCTGTTGCAGAGAGGAAAAAAAAGCAAGCATCATCATCATTTTACGGAAATGTCTTGGATATCAAGACCGAGATTGCTTACTGCCAACTTACTCGATAGTCAAGGGAACACATGAAAAATATAACCGAAAATAACATTTTAAAAAGAAAAAGATCTATAGAGCTTCAACTTTCCAAACTCAGTATTCAATGCCATAGCTTTTATTTTCTTGCAGAGAAGTATTGTTGTCAAAACAAGTGCGCCCAATCGGTTGAGAATCTCACAAGTGGTAACATTAAAGTCATAATCGCGGGTTGTCATAGAAATATTATCTTGTAGAAACTATAATCGGTCGCCAAATCTTTACCGAAACCTCGTCTTGGCAAATAGAAAGAGATAGTATGATATAGAGAGGAGGTGAGCGTATTCTACAGAAGATGGAATTTTTTATACATGTAAACGTAAACGTAAAAGGACAGCGGAAATGAAGAAAGGAAGAGGAGGGGGAAGGAAAGAAATAATTATATATATGTAGAATATCTCAGTATCTTCTCTGCTGATTGTTTTCTCTTAGAGTTTTTTAACTGTTTATTCTACTCTAGCCTGTGTCTATTCCTTTTTTGCCACTTTGGAGTGTCCTGATGTCTTCTCTCTCTCAAACCACGTCTTCTCCCTATCCCCAGACTATAATGTCCCGCCCTTCCTGCTCCACTCTGTCTCTCGATGATCTCCAGTTCACGCCCTGTCCAAGTTCCAGACTGAAATGACAGCATGTCTAACGTGCAATGCCAAAACGCCCTTTTCTCAGAGCATTTCTGTTCCAAGAAAATTGAAACTTATATGTTGTTTTCCAACCCTCTTTTGACATACGGTGAACAAAATGCAGTTTTTAGAGAACGACTGATGCAATAATGTATTTTTAGACATTGTGGAAAGTTATATCTATATGTGACTAGATGGGGACATTATCAAAGCGAGAGGAAAACGGCGTTTTGTTGAAGCACGATGAGTCTCGCTCCTGACTTCCGTCAGCCGGACTGTTTCCGCCTTCTTATTCCAGTCTCTGAATTGTTATTTCCCGTAATATTTTTACTGGCTGGTTTGGTTTATTTCAAGGTTTCCCAAAACTCGTCTCTCGTGTCTATCTACCATTCCCGTCTCCTCCTTCTCTTCTCGCTTTGTTGTTTCCGAAAATATTTGTACTAAGTGGTTTCACTTTTTGTCATAACCCTCTGAAAACGCTGCCTCTGTTGACCCATTAAGCTGACATGCCTCTGACATTACACATAGTGGTGATCACCATGAAGACATTATTGTAGTGCACGCGCCAACTGTTGCACGTGTTAGAATATACCAGACGGGACAAGGTGGAGCGTTAGATAATTATGTCATTCGGTAATCTACACCTAGTTTCGGAATGCTCGAAGATGAAATTTTCTTCTCTCTTTTTTACGCCGGAACTGTCTTCTCTCCCTCCCCCCCCCCCCCTAATCCCTGAACCTGATTATATTTCTTTCTTTCTCTCTCTTTTACTCGTTTCTTTTTTATATTTCTTTTTTCTCTATTTTCCCTCTCCTTCCCTCTCTCCATTTCTCGCTCTTAATCCTCGTCCCTCTATCCCTCTGTCTCTCACATTGCTATATGTCTATTTTTGTTTCTGTCTTAATCTTTTCGCACTTCTCTTTTCTCTTTCACTGGCTTTATCTCTCTCTCCAAACCTGTCTCTCTCACTCTCTCTCTCTCTCTTTCTTTCTCCTCCCACACTCCGCCTTATTACCTTATCTGTGCATTTGCGGGTGAAATAGAATATTAGCCCCGTCCATCGTTCGCTCCACCTGTCCCATTATGCCTTCCGATACCATCTCTTCCCTCGTGTCTCCTTATTTATCCGGTCTGCTCTGTTACCTTTCATACTTTTAACTCATTTTATTCCACATATTCGTGCCCGCCTCCGTGTATTTGGCCTCTGGTTTTCTTTCAAACTCCCCTCCCCCCTTACACACACACATACACAAGCTCCTCATTAACGCCCCCTCCCCTGTCCTCTCCAGTCCTCTTTCCTCGACATTGTTGTCTTCAATTTCCGCCCATCGATATTCTGTCTTTACATTTATATTAGTTCCATTGCTCTGCCCTCATTGATTGTAATTTTGTTATCTTTTTTGGTCTTCTCCTCCCAACGCGTATCTATCTATCTATCTATCTATCTATCTATCTATCTATCTATCTATCTATCTATCTATCTATCTATCTATCTA
>JBCEWB010075889.1:0-13040 GCA_039654565.1 Peronia peronii | reverse complement strand
ATATTACACACACACATATATATATACAATATATATATACACATATATATAATGTATTTTTATTATTTCAATTATAAATGTTCTTTAAAACATTTCTGTTATTTATTATCCCACATCATAGAAACCGGGACACTCAAGCAGTTTCTATTGACAAATTTAGAGTTAAAACTTAAAATCTCTGCTCACCTCAAGATGTTCAATGCAGCTCCATAACCGATTGGATGCGAGGGTATCTTTGGTAAGGGTGGATCCACGTCATTCTCAGGGTAACGATAAGCCAAATCTGGGGTAGGAAATTCGATTGCAATCTTACATGTAATATCAGCCTACATTCCAATATACGAGATAACCTCGTCCAGGTGATTGAAAGACGCTACCAGACCGAAATACCAATATAAACCGTTGCTTGCATATAGCTGTTAATGTAGAAATAGTTAAAGCAAACTAATCAAACCTAAATGTTCTTTTTCACATTTATACGTATTAGCGTTAGATGGAAATCGATCGCATTTGATTTAAATAGCGAAAACAGTAGACCTCAGCAGCTTTAATGAACGTTCAACAAACCTCAAGTTAGATGGATTTATTTAGAACTGAATTGGATGAAAATAAAAAACGCCAAGATAGCCGTTCACAGTGTCTGAAAAGTGAGTCTAAAAAGTAAGACAAACATTAAAGACTTCAATTCACACGGATTTAACCCTAAGTACCATAGATCTAAATAACACGATACTGGAGGTAAAACAAAAAATAAATAAATAAATAAATAAAAAATCGTAGATATCTAACTAGTATAAGCTCTGCCCAAATGAGAGGACAGATCGTAGTGGCAATGCAATATAACGTTGCAACGCCTGAAAGTGGGTCTCTCGGGTGAGAAGAAAAAGAGACAAGGGATATCTATGTCAGGCATTTAGCACTCATGTGGTTAAATTGACTTGAAACAGATTTTGACTCAGGTGGACAAAGTAAACAAAAAAAAAAAAAAAAATCAGTTGGCATGACCTGGGAATGGGGTGTTAAGCCATAAGGACGGGGAAGTGGCGCGATGTACTAACTAGTTGACGGGTAGCCTGGCGTAAGCGGGTCCCCATCTCCGGTGAAGATGGTGCCTCTCTGGGCCCCAGTCGGCGGCAGCCACCAGGTTTCAGGATATACACGGGGGTCTCCAGTCTTATACCCGGTGTAGTCAGCGGGATCAGAGTAGATGATGATGCCTATAGCTCCACGAGCGGCAGCCAAATCCACCTGTAATGTGAAGACAGCCAGTTAGAATCATCAAGTTTGACGAAATACGCTTCGCTGAAAAGCTGACAACAAGTATATGAGTAATATTATTTGTTTAAAATCAGCTAGTTTTCGAGACTTTTTTCTTTGACCTCACTTGTATCTCAGAGCCATTTGATGCCAATAAAAAGTCAGGGATGACTGCCATATCAACCTGTGATGCGGACCATGCAGCAAGTGAGAATCATCAATGTTTTTTCTTGTTCCCTTGCGAAGGGCTGACACCAACGAATTAATTTGAAAAATGTCAGTGCTCCGGATTTCTTTGATAAGCATTGAACCCACCTCCATTTCCCAGTACGAATAAATATTCGTGGTAATAATAAAAGATGGTTGGTGGCTGGCACGTCGAAATTTAACCTTGTCAGGAAAGCCAGAAAGAATTATCGGAACTAATTTCACTTGCGAAGAGGGGCAGAGGACCATGGATTTTATTTGCAGACGCTCGACCCGTGAATATAATAATACATTATCAGCTGAAGGCAGTCACATTTTCCAGGCTTCATTGGTAAGGCATAAAGACCTCACTTACCACCTTCAGTACCTTGTTTAATTTCTGTAATGCACCTAACCAATTTGCCAATGAGAGTGTTATAGCAGCGTACTGATCAGATGCTTTCATTTCCGCTGGTCTTAAGAGTGTATTGTTTTTTTCTTGTCTTTTGAAAGGTTGTGAAACATTTTGTTATGTCCCTAGAATACACGAGTCAGACGAGAATAGCATAAATTAACATGTCATTAGCATTTACATTACCTGGTGCGATTATCTGCATTGCTATATTACAAATCGGGCCGGTTTGATGCATGTTTCTATTATTGTGTAACATAGTGAAAGGCCGTCTACAGTTAAGTGTTGTGAGAACATAAGAACACCTATGCATTGTTGACCGAAAAACGTGTGTAATTATAGGGATAATTTGTACTTTTTCTTGTTTAGTTAGCACTGGAAAATATACAAGAACATCGCGATGCTCCATGTCGGCACTGACTTACAGCCCAAGTCAGGCATGGAATTACGGTTCTACTAGACTCAGCAGTCAGTTAATCAGTGCGTCAAGGTCGGTCTGGCCAAAAAGATGGGCTCATCATCTTTTATAGTAGAATTCCTATCCCGTAAGAGTCTACTGCAGTGGTCATACTACATATCACAGTGACCTAGTCCTTTGACTTTAATCTGGTCTACAAGCTGCGTGAGTTTGTTGTTCGTTTCCAACACTCGTGCGGCAGATGATGAATAGATAGAATATTTTAACACAGCAAATGTTTATCATCATTTAGACATACATAAATTGCTTACTGCACAATATTCTCTATTGTCCATCGGGAGTCTTCCACGAACTCCGGTAACGAAAAAGTTAATGGTGGACATAATCGGCC
Organism: Peronia peronii; assembly: GCA_039654565.1. Taxonomy (NCBI): domain Eukaryota; kingdom Metazoa; phylum Mollusca; class Gastropoda; order Systellommatophora; family Onchidiidae; genus Peronia; species Peronia peronii. The sequence goes on along the minus strand of JBCEWB010075889.1, from coordinate 10,376 downwards.
ATTTCTTAAACAGGAATATTATGATGTCATTATAGAAACACCTGACATTTCCACACCTTCCACTGGCAGTTCTAAGATGAAGCCATCCAGACATAGCAAAAGAAATTTAACTTTTCAAAAACACATAGATCTATTATAAAGAGGCAAACAAACCATGGAAAAAATAGTTTAACACAATTTATGCCTCTCCCCTAAATGCAGAGATTTCCCAGTATGACAGTAAAAAGATTAATAAATAATATCCATGGCGAAATACTCGTCGCCGATGAATAATTATTTCCCGTACTTGAAAATAATACGACATTTTTGTTGCTTAGCCATTCGTAGTCTTCTAAAGGCATTGTGGCAATGGCACCGTTAATGGTATTTGTTATTTAAAAATAAATTTATGTTATGGCCGAGACATTCCCATGCATTACTTAGACTGTAAATAATTCTAGTGAAGAAATCTTACCTTATCGCCTCTGAAGATTTGTCCGTACTTAACAATCACGATATGACCAGAGACGTTGATATTTTGACTTTCCAGCCAGTTGTAGTCTTCTACACGTCCATATCCAGCATAAACCAACTGGCCCTGAAAGTAACCAATGATGTTTCTTTTTCAGTTATTTGTGGTAAGTAACCAAAAAAAAAAAAAAAAAAAAAATGCCCTCTATGAAAACACCAGCTCTGATATTAATAAATCTGGGAATTTCAAATTTTCCTCTTTGTTGCAATGTCTGAATGTGTTAGAACAGTCAGTGGTCTTAAATGGTCTTAATTATTCTTTCTGTCCCTCGTCTAAGTACATAAAGGATTATAACACATTGCATATGTCGAAAATCCCTTTGAAACGCTTATAATTTAGACTCTCTTGTGAGGAGCCATTGGTAAAAATACTGCTGTTATGGGTGTAATTATTTGTAAGAGCTGGGTCAGTTCAGGAAAAGGGTTGCATTTTACAATAGTTTGGAAAGTGTTATATGACATAAAATATACTAATTGTGTATTTCTGTGTGTATGTGTTTACTGCGCCAGTGACTAAGAAAGAAAAAAGAAATATCTGTCTGACCTTTTATATTTTGATAAGCATTGTCTATACTGATATGCATTTACTCATTATATACCACCATTATATCACATTTTGGTGCGACATATTAATATAAACAATAGTGCTGTTTTCCGACACTGCTGAGTAAAACTCAATAAAATGAATAAGACTGCAAAGAATGGAGAACACGTTGCATGAGGAAGGAATCTAACCTCTGCCCATAAATATCCTTACCAGACCGCAAAACGGTGAATAAGCAATGAAAGGATGGGATAACATCCTTTAAGGATGAGATAAGCGATCTATTGAAGAGGTTGCTTTCGATTGACTGTCCTTGTGAGTATTGGCGGGCACAGCAATATTGTGACTGCTTAATTAGTCGTACTGACCTTCGCTTTTTTCTTTTTCTTTTTTTTTTTTTTTTCGTTTCCACAAAAATGTAAAATAATACTCAGTGCTGAATAATAATATAACATCATTAACTGCTCAAATGCCCTGACTGATCTCCAGCTCTTTTTTTTTTTTAAACAAGAATTTATATATCCATATGCTCTGACATATAATTGCGTCGATAATATGTTTTGGTGCCATGCTCCCATGTTCATGTTAATGCGCTATCGAATAAAACCTTAAATAAAAGTGCATTAAAAATCTCACCTCCACCAGACCGCTGGGTGAATAAGCATTGAATGGTGGGACGACATCAGTGACCCGGGAGAAGTTGCTCTCGTCACGAACTGCGTCATAGATGACCTGACCACTGGCGTCCAACAGTCGCACAGAATTGGGCATTTCCTTGCCTGGGTAGGAGAGCAGGACATCATAGGGCGTGGTCTGCACATGAAGACCGCTCTCCTGGAACCGAGTCTTGATCAGATCGACCAGTTCAAAGTCTCGGTCTCTCCCGGCGATATGTGGCTTCAGTGACAAAATCCTGGAATTTCAGCTAATATTTCTTTAAACTGCAAAATTTCACTAGGATCCACATTTTAAAAATGTATTACTTTTGTGCAGGGTATGATAAGCTTCATTATTTATAGAGGATAGGCCCACTGTGAAATATTGCCAATATTTGATTTTCATCAAAGAAAATTCCTTTGGGGGATGCTCATGATTTTACAAGAAAAACGAAAAGAAATTGCCATCATATTTGGAAGTCTTTGTTATACTTGGTCTTTATGATATATCTAAATAAGATCACAAAAAACAGAAGAGTAGTTGTCCTTGTCTATTATGAACGGACAGCTCCAGGAATTGGTACCAAAAAAAAAGAAAAAAAGCACCCTTGGCGTTGATTAGAGGCTATAAAAAGCAAATACGAGCATTTGCAGAGGAAAGATGTGACTAAAAAAAAAAATCATTATGGCACACGTTCTTAAATCCAAGAGATATCTATTGAGCTATTAGACCACAATGGAATCCCGGATAAAATTGCCTTGCAAACATTTAGGGCAGTAAAACATATTTATATGCACTTTATAACTACAAGATTATGTACATTAACCTGGAACAGGGATTGAAGATAGACCATAATGAAAATTGTTTAGCGAGGTCGGCCTCTGGCATTTTTAATAAACACTTAAATATGGAGAGGGAACAAATTAAACTTGGTAAACGGGGAAAATGGATCCCTTTTAACGTTAAGAGAGCGGAACTTGAATAAACCTCAGGTCTTGCAAAGCTGAACACAGAATCTTATAACAATTTGGAAATTTACGTTACGTTCTATATACGTCTTTCAACCTCCTGGTGGAGGTTATCTCGTTTGGAAATTTAGTGAAAATTCTCTTACATTCTCTTAGTATAAGAGGGATGGTTTGATGAGCAAAGGAGTCAATGGCCTCTGGACCAATATTGCTCCAACTGCGCTATGCAATGGTTCAATGCAGACAGACGCCATGGTCCTGCAGACTGGAAAAAGGGGGAACAACACAAAACACAGACTTGTCCTCAAAGCTAAAGTAAAGAAACCTCACCGTAGATTGTCATCGATCCTCGAAGGTTCTATTCCATCTAATATTTTCTGGGAAACATCAGGATCTGCTTCGCTGATAAGAGTTTCTGGTACCCCAGCCAGAAAAACGCCATCTTTTTGATCATCGTCGTCACATATGGCAAACTTTCCGATCAGGATACCGACTAGAAATCCCACACCCAGAGCTATTATGGTGAACAGAATGATTGGGGCTCGGCTTTTCTTCGACTTGTATGAGCCATGTCCATCATGTAAGTACATATCACTGCCAGAACTCATCTTTGAACGAGCTGGTGATCGAGTACTTTAAGAAGATTGATATAGCTTGTCAACAAATAAAGTGTGGATGTCAAACGTTGAACAGCAAGAGGCCTGTCTGTATTGAACACAGATAAATGAATAAAATCAAATGAATTGAATATAAATGAGAGAATTATGAAAGACAAAAAAAATGTAGATTCATAAGCTAAAAACGGGAGTCCGAACAGAAAGAAAGAAAGGAAATAAGGAAATGGCTAAAGAAATCAATGACTAAATGAACAAACCAATCACACAAAATGAAGAGAAAAACCGTATTAAGCTAAACGGCGAAAATATATTCATGGCCGATGACAGTAGCAATTGAAAGTATCACACTGATCCTAAGAACATAATCCTTATGAATATCCTATTATATGAAACTTAAATCAGGAAAACATTTCCAGCTACTCGCCCGAACAATGCAGTTTTTTAGTCCTCTGCACACAAGCGTCTTTTCATATTTCCTTAAGAAGCACCTGCACTCGGAATGATCCGCTGCCTTCACCGTCTCCAGTTAAATCTGATAATTGACAACATAGATGTTTTTTGCATAGCCACAAAGGCAAAAGCCTGAAAGTTATAGCTCAGTTAAAGGTAGCATATATTGTTTTTGCGTAGTCATAAGGAGTTGAAGAAGTACCATTTAGTCAAGGGCTAGAGGTACATTTAAAGGCACATCAACGGGGTTTATTATTATTTTCATTTGGCAAAAGATTAAAAGCCCAGTTAGGCACCACTTCAATTTTGCTCAGTAGTGGCGCTAGTGACATTTGCTGCAGTTATTACGTAGATCTGTAATTAAAGCTTATAAAGCACTTAATGTACCTTCCAGATGAAGAGAAGTCGGCCTCTGTTATCCAAGACCATGACGGTTGATAACACACTCGGCCAGCGTAATTGCTCGTAACTGTACATGTAGTTTGTCAGTGTCGGTAACACGTCTTGTCAGTCGCTGCCTTTTTCTCTTCCAGTACACTCCAGATATTTGCATTATGCATTGACGCACAAATACATAATCGAGATAACCTCCACTAGGAGGTTGAAAGACGTATTATAGAACGTAACGAATAGATGTATAAGAGAAGATGATGTATAGCAAACACTGTGCTGAATCGGGGTGGCTCAACAGAAGAATCAACGATTGCACAGCGCATAGACCGCTAAGCGTCATAAATGAAAAAGAAATGTTCACAGGCGACCACAAGATTTTCCATCCGTCTATGCCCTCCACCTCTCAGGATCGGGTAGACACACTCCAGCTATGGAACTTACACACAGCAGATTATTAGACATCTCTATCTTTCTGAGATGATGGTATATTATTAACCTAATCATTGTCCAGCCCCTGAGTAGTGTAACTCAAGAGATATAACAGAATCTTTGAAATGTAACTATAGCCTACTATTTGTTTTTCTTAAATGGCAGAGTAGGTTATAGGAACAAATCTGTTATCCAATATGCAATGGCCGGTGGTGTGTCAGAGAATACAGTGGAGTATTTGTGTCAAAGACAGGAGATTTATAAGGTTAAAAGTGTGAAAGGCTCGGCCTGCTCAAGGATTCTCTCATTGTAGTTTGCATGTTTTGATGAACCAAACCTACTTCCCAAATAACATATGAAATATCATCCAGTGATAGGAAAGTCTTCTATGTCTTTCTATGCCAAAGCTTATATCGATAATTTCTTGAATATTAATAATATAATTATTGGAACATTGTAAATCAAACTTGCACAACGGTAATGTTATTGTTAAAAATGGTTCCTCGTGAATGTATATAAAATCGTCCTTCTTTTCTTCTTCTTTTCTTTTGCTTTTCATAAATTCTAAGGTAAATAACAGCCCATTCTGATAGACTGAGTCAAGGAGCTTGGGAGGAGGAGGTAAAAGAAAAAAAAAAAGTCAGGACTGTTACAAGAGTAAAAAAGTGAGTTATATGTTATAACTCGCTCATTGTATACTTTGAATATTAACTAAGTAGCTTAACAAATATCACCAAGTTATAGAAAATACTTCTATGTCTCCTGCTGGATCGAACTGATAATTTCTTGAACATTATTAAATATCTGTAGAGGAACATTGTAACTATAAAAAATTCCTCTGGCCCTATTAAAACTAGCGACTTATCTCCGATTGCATCAACTTCTCTGCAACTGTGAAAAGGACAGATATCAAGAAGTCCCTAATAAACAGCTGCTGCCTTTTTTGCAGCTGTTACTATAGTGAAAATTTTAGTTTAATCCTACAATATTTATCGCTCTTCATTGTGGAATGATGTGTAGGCTAAATGGTTGAATTAAAGGATAAAACAAGCACTTCGGTCGGGAGCAAATATGGGAAAGCTATATAAAAAGTAGAATGTATGCATAGAGTTATCAAATTCTCTTTTGACAACCTTTCAGGCTATAGTTTTATGTGTGAGGTAAGTTTTCGATAGGACTTTCGAAGACTCAGTCTGTTAACATACATAATCTACGGTAAGATTAGATAAACTTTATTTGTCCTTAAAAGGAAATTCCATTCACAGTTGATGAGACACAGTATATATTTTGCAAGATACATTCACATAACGACCGAGAGGAGGAAGCACATATGTCCATTTTTCACATATAACGAGAAAACTGAAGTTTTGTTTTTAAAGACTAGGGCACTTTTCAGTTGTTGCAGTTATTGATTCAAACCTTCGTTTCCGACAGTTGTGGCTATTCCTTCTGAACTTTAAGGTGGAAGAGTTAAGGCTGATGACTAAACCCACGGACGGTGGCCTGCAAGATATAAACAATTGAACATCTGTTGTTCTTCTCTCTTAGTCCCTATGTGAAAGCTGTTGTTATTGTCCTGAACGAGAGAGAGAAAGAGAGAGAGAGAAAAAAAAAGAGAGAGAGAAACAACAAACATCCTGCGACGGGGACAGCAATATCTTCAGCACCAACCGATTGCATCAAACCTTGATGCTTATACCACTACACACGGTGGATGGAGGAACAGAAGAGGCAAATGAACTAAAAGGCAAGAAATGTAACCTGTTCTGTCAGTCCAGTCACTGCCATCCTTGTCTTATGTCATACGTGAACGGTAGGAAAATGACATAAATATTTCTCTGTCTCTACGACTTCAAGCTGAGCTGACACTTTGGGTAAAAGAGAATTCCTGCAATAAATGGGATGTTTTTGTTTTGGGGGTGGTGGTAGAAGAAGGAGAAGACAGAAACAAACAAACAAACAAACAAAACAGAAGAAGAAGAAAATAGAGCAAGAAGACAGGGGCAAATGAAAAAAGCCGATAAGAAGAGGAGTAAGAAGCTGGCAGAGGAGAAGAGAAATAACAAGGGGAAGAAAAAAAAACAAACAAACACAAAGCTTTTTAAAAAAGATTTTTAAAAAAAAATTTCTTCACCCTGAACAAGTACCAACCGGATTCGAAAATGTGGAAATATATTTATTTCCTGCATATTTGTGGCGGTGGCCTTTTTTCTTTTCTTTCTTTTCTTTCTTTTTTTTTTTTAATTAAAATTTAAAATTTCATTTAACAGTCGTTGTATCTTTTATGCACTCCAGCAAAATGACGATGATAATCATTACCCTGAAAAAGAACCAACACTATTCGAAAATGTGGCTAAGTGATATCAATTTATTCAATTTCTACCATACCGAGTTCTGCATATTGTTATTTGCTTCTTTTCATGTATTTGATTGGTTGTCATCAGATAGTAGGCTTAGTCTTATAGTGTTAGATAATTCTATTAACTGATGATGATAATAATGGTGGTGATAATGATCATTAAGAGGAGAATGAGGAGGAAGAAGATCAGAAAGAAGAAGACTAAGTCTTCTATATTCCCATATAATCCTCCTCATATTTCCCTCTGGCGCCCCCCCCCCCCCCACCTACCCTTCCATCCTCCCTCATCCCCACTCCAGCGCGAAATAACCATGATGCTGGACTGAAGGCTAGAGTAGTATCGACAAAATATGCAGATAAGAACGATGTAAGCCTAGGCTGCCCTCTTACCTTTCAGAGCAGGCTGGGGGTTCGTGCCTGATCTGTCATAACTGTAACGAACCTGAGACACTGCTATAGCCTGCTATGTCAGTCTTGCCTATGTCAAACACAGGTCTCCAAGCTCGGCATGTTTATCGAGGGACCGATTCTCAGCTACGTGCCAGTCTGTTCGATTAAACCATAATATGAATACGTGGCACCCGTGAGACTCAGCCGGACCTTGTGCAGATCAGTGTCACAAACTTCATTAAAATAATTATTATGTTATGCTGCTTAACCTTAACAGGATCAAGAGACTGATTTGGTCAACGATTTCCTTATCATATTGAGCGTTGGGATTCCCCTTCAAAACTGCAAATAAAGAAACAAGTCTAGGGATTGTTATCAGATAGTAAGTTGTTAGTTAGTTGGTTGGTCAGTCAGTCAATTAATGAGTTAATGAGTGAAAGAGCAAGTGAGTCATTTAGTTAGGTAATTAGTTTCTTAGTCAGGTTGTTAGAATGTTCCATATTTAGTTAGTCATTTATTCAGTCAGTCAGTCAGCCAGTCAATCGGTCAGTCAGTCAGTTAGTAGGTTGTTAAGTAGGTAGTCAGTTGGTTAGTCTATTAGTTACTTAGTGGGCAAGTTATTTTGTTAATTAGTTGATCAATTAGTTAATCAGTCAGCTAATTAACATTCCTTAGCAAAACCTATGGCATTACGGTCCATAGTGTTTTTGTTTCGAACCTTCCTTTTATGTATTCACATTATATCAACTGAAAACATAATCGTCATTCCTATAACATGAATATTAACATCATCCCAGAAACCTAGCATAAATCACTTCATATTAATATATTTAAAGCAAATGAATTAACTATTAGGTGTAGCCTTAGTTATAATGGAGTAGAGTACCTTCCTAAACGTCTAGAGCAGATCTACAGTACCTGGTCTGTCCAAACCGGAGGAAGAGCTGGGAGTCACAAACACAGAAATAGGTAACAGTTAAAAAATGAAGACAGAGAAATCAAACTTGCACAACCCCTCACCTGGACAAACTTTAGCAATAGACCGTGCACATCAAACATCGGTAGTCATGACAAATACAGCATAAGTTAGCCAATTTGAGAAACAGCCACCACGACACAAAATATGCAGAGTATACACAAATTCTGCACTGTCTACATAGTCATAAAAAGCTGTAGTAGTAGTTTTTATCGGAAACCGCTGCGAACAGAATAGGACATCCAGCAGGTCTTAGTCGCTCTAACCTTCATCAGGCCAAGAAAACGAAAGCCATTTCCATATATAAATCTGTATTACAGTGACAGGTGTTGGCGATGCTAGTGCTAACGGACAGGACGGACAAGTGGCATCAGATATAAGGAAACGTATGGTCATCTTCATAAAATAATTGCGAGAGTCATTTTTAGCTTTTAGAGAGTTACAGAAAAAGGAGTTTCATTTCACCATAATTATAACATCATACACACATTTCATTTGAAATTGCACAAGCTTTTGTTGAAATTCAGGTTTGGAAACAATGCTTAGAGCAATACAGTCAAATGCTATGGCATGAAGTCCATTTGGCCAAATAATGACTTGGCAATGATTGAACAACCTGGCGGTTTGGTCGCGCTAATGCAGTGGAGATGTTGAAGGAAAAGAAAATTGAAAAAATAATGCATATTAAGCATTTTATTTCATTTTATTTTATTTTTTTTCAAATTCTCTTTTTTGTTATTGCATTTCCTTTTCTTTCCATCTTTTTTTCTTTTCTTCTTGAGATGAAACTGACAAACAGTTTTTTTTCCGTACAATCTTATCTATCTATCTATCTATCTATCTATCTATCTATCTATCTATCTATCTGAAAGATGATGAAGACGACGAATATTCCAGAACGAAATAAAGAGAAAAGATTAAAACTTGTAAAATAACGAACGATATTTCCCGACGACAAAGAAAAGAAACTGGCTCAAAGTTTTGCAAATAACAGCAATAGAGGGTGAAAACGCATATAGATCTCGTACTCAATCCGTTCTTTGTTTCTTTTATAATGTTATGGCCCTTGCTATATTCCCAAAACTGATCTTGTTTGTTCTAGATCTTCATAGTCATACAAAAAGAATAAAACTTAAATAAAAATTGTTCCAAAGTTTAGTTTCGTTGAATCTAAAACACAGGGGAAACATGCAGTCAAAAACTACTGTAACAGTTTTCGTCAAATCTTTAACACAGAGGAAGTTATAACTAAAAAGAAAAAAATGTACAGTTTTCTTTTTTTTAAACAAATTAAATTTTCGGACCATTTACTGCCGTTTGCATTCCCACTCCCAAGACGTGGTTATTAATTTACTTTTCTGGAAAGAAACAGAGGATGAGATGCTTTGCGAATGAAGGCAGATACAACGGGGATCTCGGAAAATACTTGAACGCACAGTATAACTAAGAACGGTCAAGGGTCAAAGTTAATAGTCATCGGTCAGCCTTAGAGGGGCTCGGTCCCCTCATAATTCAAGCCTGGGACCTGGTTTTAACCGCAGGAGCATCACTGCAAAGAACCGATGTCGCACGAGGGTTTCTATTACGATACTTATTTTGTGGAATATTTTTCTTCCTTTGTTTCCATGCCTGGGCATTTGTGAAACAGAAATAAATATTTTTGGAAACTGGGGCATGCGATCACCGTTAACAAGGCGTGTATCCCTTTCTGGAATCCATCATAATTTCTTTCAGTGGAACACAAAAGACGATCGACCAGACGCTCGATGCTCTTTTTAATACATTCACGTCTCTTCTGACACAGTGTCAGCAATGGTGTCTGTGACAAGCTGTTTGAAATATTCGTATGGTGATTTCAGTTCCAAAAATCATTAGACAATCACTCCAGCGTTACTGTGAAGAAGTAATGTAAATCAAGCACTGCAATCTCTGCACTCTCCCACTTTGCGACATCTCGATCATCTTTCCAATAAGTGGCAAGCTGTTACCGGTTGGACACCCTCCATCATATAGATAGATAGATAGATAGATAGATAGATAGATAGATAGATAGATAGATAGATAGATAGATAGATAGATAGAT
>JBCEWB010075845.1:0-13042 GCA_039654565.1 Peronia peronii | reverse complement strand
AGATAGATAGATAGATAGATAGATAGATAGATAGACAGATAGACAGATAGACAGATAGATAGATAGATAGATAGATAAATAGATAGATAGATAGATAGATAGATAGATACTAGAAGAGAACTCACAGCAAACGTGGGAGGTTCATTTAAATATAGTTCTAATTGATATTGCCTTGCAATTTCAAGTGTATGACAAGCGTGTGCACCTCGATGTTGGTATTTTGGATGATTAAACTGAATGTTACTCAAAGGTGCGCACATTGATGTTGAAATTTTTAAATATAGCCCCGCGGCTTCAAATGTGTGGCAAAGCGTGCGCACAAGAGAGCCCATGGCCTCCGTGAGAGTTTTTTTTACCGACACTTCATTGAACTCAAAGAAAACGTGTTTTGAACGTATCAAACTATCGGACGTACAATGTGCAACAATGTTGTGTGCCAAATTTCATGTGGTTCCATTCAGCAGTTTTCGAGTCCATAAGCCTATTCTGGGCTTTATTATAGATTTACAGTATTGGCTAAAAGAGAACCCAAGCCCTCCATGGGAGATTTTTTAAAATATGGCCCTGCGACCTAAAGTGTATAGCAAAGCGTGCGCACCTCAACGTTGATATTTTGGTTGATTAAACTGAATGTTACTCAAAGAAAACGTGCTTTGAAAGCGTCATACTATCGAACGTACAATTCGGGTCAAGCACCCTCGCGAGTTTAGTATTCATTTATTACCCCATTTGTAGAATAATATCAAAGATAATAAGCTTTTTTTGGGTTTATGTACATAGAAACATAGATCCATATGCAACAGTGTTGTATGCCAAATTTCATGTGGATCCATTCATCAGTTTTCGAGTCCATAAGCCTATTGTGGGTTTTCTTGCAATTTTATGATACAGAAGACTAGAAGAGAACCCACGGCCTCCGTGGGAGATTTTTAAAAAATATATTGCCCTGCGGCTTAAAGTGTATGGCAAGCATGCGCACCTCGATGCTGATATTTTGGTTGATTAAACTGAATGTTACTCAAAGAAAACATGTTTTGAACGCGTCATACTATCGAACGTACAATTCGCACCCTCGCGAGTTCATTACTCAATTATTGCCGCATTTATAGAATAACGTCAAATATAATAAGTTTTTTTTCGGGTTTATGTATATAGAAACACAGATCCATATGCAACAATGTTGTGTGCCAAATTTCAGATGGATCCATTCAGCAGTTTTCGAGTCCATTAGCCTATTGTGGATTTTCTTGCAATTTTATAATATAGACTAGAAGAGAATCCACGGCCTCCGTGGGAGATTTTTAAATAATTATAGCTCTGCGACTTAAAGTGTATGGCAAAGCGTATGCACCTCGATGTTGATATTTTGGTTGATCAAACTGAATGTTACTCAAAGAAAACGTATTTTGAACGCATCATACTATCGAACGTACAATTCGGATCAAACCACAGAATAGATATATAATTCTGTGGATCAAACACCCTCGCGAGTTTGATATTCAATTATTATCCCATTTTCAGAATAGCGTCAAAGATAATAAGCTTTTTTAGAGTTTTTGTTCATAGAAATACAGATCCATATATAACAATGTAGTGTGTCAAATTTCATGTGGATCCATTCAGCAGTTTTCGAGTCCATAAGCCTATTGTGGGCTTTCTTGCAATTTTATATTATATTCTACTTCAGAGCAGAATTGTCTTTATTGGACGGAGGTGAAACAGATTCAGAGATCTCACAGACAATAGACAGAACGACACCCATATAGACAGATACAAAGAGACAAACCAAGCAAGACGGTACAAAGAGACAAACTAAGCAAGACGGGAAGAAAACTAAATTATGAGTAGATGGATGGATGAAGAGATGTCATGGGATGAAGGGACAGAAAATGCATCCTTTTAAACAACTGCTTTAACAACAGTTTCCATTTCAGGCTATTTTGATCAAGTTCATGTGTCTTTTTTTTTTTTCAGCATGACTTCAAGCAGTTTGTGCCCAATATAACTGCCCTGTAAAACTGGAGCCATTCAATCTCTCTATTCTTTTCGCAGTCTTTTCTATATCTGTGTTCAGATATAATGGGAAGAGCTTGAAATTGTTACACAAACTGTTACGTGAGAAAGACAGAAAAGCTGATATAAATTTACATTGTTTGGTTGCATATGTGGGTTTTCCAGTCCCCTAGGAAAAATCCCAGACAACATTTTCACCTCAGTGTAGCTGTTATTCTGTCCTTGTTTTGTCACTGAGTTAACAACTAATCGATCTAAAAAAGATTAATTTCTTCAGCGTGTATCTGTTTTGCCCTAAGTGCTTTGAAAAATAAAAAAGAATCGTCTTTCAATTATAAGGGATTTTCCCGTGCATTTTCCTATAATCCTCAAATATTACCTTGTTTTTGTTAAGTATAGATCGATTTTTTAAAATGGGATTATCTTCTTTTTGTTTAAGTACAGATTATATAGGGTTTTTTGGGGGAGGGGGGGGGGAATTATATGATAGATTCTATCTAACTGGCAGGTGTACGTGTCAAAATGTTTTACAAAAGTCTCAAACGAAAACAAAATGGATGTGATATGCTAGCCACATGGGAAGGAAAAACGATAAAATAATTGTACAAGGCTATGTTGCAGAAGAATGTAAATTTTCTTTTGCATTGCTTGTTTCTTTAATACAGCATTCATCCTTGCCAGTAAGGCTTGTTGGGATATGAATTTCCATTCAGCATGATTCTGAGACAGGACCATCTTTTCACTCGGAGAGTAACCGTTTCCTCCTTACGTCATTGTCTAGACATCTTTTCTAGTTTCTACAGGACCTGTGGTCTACCCTATCCAACTTTCAGTCTAATTCCTGTGATGATGACATTTTGTCCAGAAAAGCTCTTACGCAGAAATTCTTGCGTGTGGTGAAAATTAATATCGCCAGCTCTCTTTATTCAGAAGCATAGTTCTGTGATTTCGTCTGCAGAACACAATATTTTGGGAAAACCCCAAGGCGGAAGTCCGTCGCGTTTTCCTACGTCATTAAAGCATTAAGATTACTCACTATTATATTGTTTGGAGGGCATCTAGTTTCAACAGGCTGTGAGTCTGTCGTCACAGCGAAGAGTTGTAGTCATAAATTTCATATCCACCGTAACAGGGTCATGCGAAAAAGTGAGACAAACATACCACCGAGGCAAGGCCAAGGTTATGGGTCGATGGGATTTCCCGAGATATTGGTGAAATCTAGTTTCTCAATGTAATGTTATCTATTTCAGATACATCAGAAATCTTGTGTTATAAACACAGAACTATGTGATACAATCAGAGATGATTAGCTGTATTTTTCACAGTTAGGACCATTTCTGTGATATATTCAACATTGCCATACGACGTCATGGTGAATATATGAATAAAATAAATTTAACAAATGGGCTTATAGCTGTTGTATTCGATGTATAATCAGTTTGGTGGCTGTATGAAATTCCGATCTTCTATCTCTTACATATTTATGGTCATTTTTTAAATGTCATATCTGTATATCATTCTAGATCAATGAGCTGAGACGTGGGCTGAGGCCAAAACACAACAATCGTTCAGCATGGCTGCTCTCCTTCGCAAATGTGTACATGCGAATGGCACGAGTCTTTTCCAAGACATCACAAAAATTAAGGACGATGAGGACACTGTAGTGGAGATCAATGGGACTGGGAACGAAATCACCACATCTCCCAATACCACATTGTTATCACCCAGCGCTAGACAGTGGCAAACTCCTATGGAACAAGCACTAGGGCCTAACGTCACGTGTCTGACGGAGCTTCATAGATTGCCCAGAGAAATGCAGTTCACCCAGGACACTCTGGTCTCTGTCGTAGCCTATATTTGTATGTTTGTGGTGGCTCTGGTGGGAAATGCTATCGTGTTATTCACGCTGTGGCCCAGTAGGAAACATTCCCGAGTCAACGCCTGTATCTTGCACCTGTGCACAGCCGACCTGTTCGTGGCTGTGGTCTTCTTGCCTTTAGAAACCACCTGGCACATCACGGTCACTTGGCTAGCTGGAGATCTGGCTTGCAGGTAACGACACTGTGGTTTATGATAGACAGACAGGCAGCAGATAAACAGCAAATAGACAAACAGACAGACAGATTTATTTATGAAATATAAAGACATCCGGTGATAATCTAATCACATGTATTACACCTTCAATGACGCTGTATATTTAAACACTAATGGACTTTCTTTATATTCTTTAAATTTCATCTCTTGTCATTTCTCATCAATTTTAAACAACCACAGTCAACTATTGATTTTTGTTTTTCAGAGCCGAATGTTTTTCAAGCCTGTATTAATTTCTGTCTACAGGACGTGCCTCTTCTAAAGAGTTCTGAGGTTTTTCCCCACTTATCACACAATTAACCCTAAAAGTGTCCATAGAAACAGCTACAGCTGGAGAACCTTTGTCTCTGATATATGTCTCGTGGTTAGTCAGAATGAGTCATACGTAGCTGGACTCGAACAGAACAATCGGAAGCTGGATATGATGAAGGCTGTCTCATGTTGATATTTTCATATTGCAGAAATTAACCCAAAAAAAATTCACCTTTAAACAAGAAAATATTGCTCTTACAGGCAGATTATAAGTATATTAGGATATTGTGAGGTGAATATGTAGATTAAAGTGCTACAAAATGTTTATGCTCTTAATTTTAGCCAGCGTTGAGAGATCAACCCCTGATCTTCCATTTTCACTGTCTGGCTACAGTCAAGCTGCAGTCATATTTTGTTCACCTCTTGAAGGTGTTTGAATTAATGTTTTCTGTGATAGCAATACATGTAACTCAATTTCGTGGAAAATCGACAAACGACTCATTTTGACTGGTTCCGAGAGATATTTGATCACGATCAAAACATAATTCTATACGCCTAAAAGGCAATCCAGTATGCTATTTGGAAATTGATTTCAACAAAAAGAAAAATGCAGAGTACAACAAGTGAGTCTTTGAACATTCTCGTCCACTTTAATCAGACTTGCTGTCCCGCTTGTCTTTTCCCATGGTCATATGACAGAATTTAAAGGTCCCAAGGAGACTTATCATTGCCATTCTGAAATAAATATTCTCTGAAATTTTATCACTCGGTTCACGCACATAGTAAATCTCTGCTCATTTTGACTTTTCCCCAGGATATTCATGTTCCTTAGAGCCTTTGGGTTCTATCTCTCATCATTTATCATAGTGGTCATCTCTCTGGACCGCTATTTTTCCATCGTCCATCCCCTGACCTACTACGACGCCTATAAAAGATGCAAAATGATGCTGGCTGTGGCCTGGGGGGCCAGTGTTATTTCCAGTTTGCCTCAGGTAGGCTTTCATCTGTCTTCTCAGTTTCATCTTCTCTTTAATAGAGCACGTAATCATTATCTAGTGAAGATCACACGGACTCTGTGTCCTTACACGATTCACATTATTGTGGCTCTGATTCTGTGAGTCTCTTCTCTTGATAACGTTTACAGTTCCGACGATAAGCTTAAGTTACTGAATCTATTACCGAAGATCGTTCTGCAAATTACTGGATGAGTTAAAATTGCATCAGTGTCTTTCGCCCCAGACCGGAGAGGCGAGCACACAAACTGTGGCAAAAAAAATAAACAAACAAACAAACTGTCATTGCAGCCGCGTAAGAAACGTACGGACAGAGGATTAAAAAAAAATCACCTGTATTACTTTCGCTAAAGTACAGACCTTTCGGAAATATACGGCAGTTAGCATGATCACTCAAATGTATGAGGTCTCTGGTGGCTATTTTGATTTTTGTTCCACAAGAAAATGGTCCCAGTGAGCTGTATTTGTTTCATTATAATGTGCCGCCTGCATTGGCCCTAGAATTAAATCTTCTCTTTATTAATGCTTTACAATTAGTGAATTGATTTTAGATAAGCCTTTGAATACATTTTATTAGATTGTTCAATTTTGATTTTCCAACAAAGCTGAGGTGACAAGAAAATCAGCTGTTTGACTCTCTGAATCTGACAAATTAAATTCAGTGGGATAGAAACTTACAGCGCGCTAGCAGCTTTGTGTGGTTCTTGCCTCTTGGTCTACATATATTATCGTTTGAAATAAAAGAATATGGCATAAAATCTATTCAACGACCGTAAGAGAAAACACTCACATCTTTGACGAGATTTTTTATATGAAAGATGGATGTCCGTTATTACAAAATATTGCTTCATTTTTAGAATGGAAGATATATTTGGTGAGACTGATTAAACCGAGTGTAGGTAGTAAAAGCTCTTTTATGAATATTTTTTTTAAAAATCCTGTTTTGCAAGTGGACCTACTTAGTTTTACCAGAAGCACTTTTAGAATTTTATTTGCGAAAGAGAATGAAAACAATTTATTTCTAGGTTATGAATATACTGTCAAAAATTTCGATTTCTAGCGAAAATATTGATTATGTTCTGTTATCAAACGCTGCTTTGTTTTTAGCACGAGAATATTTCTTTTTTAAATATTAAAGTGCTCCCAAGGGGGCATGTGTTTCATTTTCTATTTCGTAATTCTGTTTCAGTTCAGTTAACAGAGTAATATACAACACGTTTCATAGCAAAGCAACTGAGTAATATTGCTGCCATGCCTAACATTATAGCACTCGTGTCAGATATTTTTGATGTAAGTGACCTATGGTAATTAACTGAAATGAATAAGAGTCATGTAGGTGATCATTGTGTCGAGGCGAGGTCATCCTGCGAATGATGGCTAAATGTGATATGAGTTCGAACGGGCAGTGGGTGATACAGTTTAAATGTACTCAAATACTTTTAATCTACTCACATTGTATAGAAAGATTGGCTTAAGTGTACTGAGTATGGAGTTAATATCCTGAGAAAAAAAAAAAGAAAAACAAAAAGAAAGAAAAACAAAACAAAAAACAACAACAACAATAACAACAACAACAACAACAACAACAAACCTGACATATCCTCATTTATGTGAACTTGTCTGTGTAAACTTCAAGTTTGATACAATCATGTTCCAAAGCAAATTTCAGTTCACACTGTGAGAAGAATCGGTGAAACAATGATTTGTAGACATTAACTCAAAGTAATGAAGATATAAATTTGCTCTGTCGGAAATGCAGGTTTAATTACAATTAATATCTTTCTTATCCAATTTGTTTTTGAAACTGTTTATGCCCATCGTCTTTCTGTTTCAGCTTTTTTCCCGAAGTAGCAAAATGTTTATCTCTCTTTATTTCTTCCTCTAAAACTTACATTTCTTTCATTTTCTCTCATTCTTCCTCAGTCTTTTGTTCTCTCCTTCACTCTCTCTCTCTCTCTCTTTCGATTTGTCTCACAGATAAACGTTTTTTTCCTGCCAGCTATCATCACTATACTTGGCAGTGTTATATTACCATTACCGCTGGCATCATTTGCTGAAACTGCTTTCGCTACTTCAGAATCTGTTATGACCACTTCTCCAGCTCCACTGACATTGCTACTGCATTTTTATAACTAAACGTACTGCTGTTGTTGTCATCGCTACAATTTCCATAAGTACTGTAGCCGCTTCTACCGCTGCCAAAGTTCTTCTACCATTACGATTACTGAGCGTTACGGAAATTTATTCCTTTCATCAGCAGTACAAGTAATATCGCTAGGCAAATTTTCGAGCCCGCTTGGCTCTTCGTCGGGGCAGTAATGATTACATATATTACTATTAACTATATTATATACTGACAACAGAAATTAGCCAGCAAAAGATGTGAAAACACAAAAAAAACATTTTATATATACTGGAGGCTGACAACAGACAGCGAAAAATGTGACATCACAAAAAAACTATTTTATATACTGGAGGCTGACAACAAAATCAGCCAGCGAAAAATGTGGCAACACGAAAAACCATTGTATATATACTGGAGGCCGACTACAAAAATCAGTCAGCGAAAAATGTGGCAACACGAAAAAAAAACCCTAAAACCCCCATTGTGTATACTGCTAGCGAGCTATGCCCACAGAAAGCTTGAGGAACTGGTCTATTATGAAATTTTCAAACTCAGTCTGTCATACTATGCTTGTGGCCAGAACGATATGATGGAATTAAAGGATGCCTCGTTTGTTTGCATTGTGACAAGATGTAAATGTCTTCATTTCATGGGAACGGCCCATACAACTGATGAGAAACACCTGACAAATTCAACTAAAATGCTCTGACGGTCTATCTGTGCCACATCTGTCACAAAGAAATCTTTTGCTGCAGAGATTTCCCACAGAACTGCAGTTTTTTAGCCTTTCTTTTCTATATCGTGTGTTCAATAGAGTATTTTGTGATTTTTAGTTCCTCTCAGGTAATGGGCAGACTTGAACTATACGCACAATAAGACGGATATCGGTTGTGGTGTCGGATGCAGTTTAATGTTTTGTTTGAGTGGGATTCTCTTTTCATGTTGAAATATTTTCTTTATATTCTTCTTCTTCTTCTTCATCTTTCATTCTATTTTTTCTTTCCTTCAACCCCTTAGTGTCTTCCTTTTAATTTTCTCTCCTTCCTCTTCTTCTTCATCTTTTTCTTCTATTTTTATCGTCTTCTACTTTTTCTCCACTTCGTTTTACTGTCAGTTCTCAAGAAACATTTCTATAGGCGTCTTCGGAAACGCAAGCAATCAGAGTGATGGCGCATTGCCCACTTAGTGCCTGGGTAGTCTGCCTAGCCATTCTATATTTGCACCAATTGAACACCGTTTGGATGAGCAGTGTTCACTTGGTGAAAGCGCGTGAGTTGCTACGGTTTAGGAAATGACGTGGTCTTTTGTTAACACGTTAAACATGTTGACGTAACTTCAAGCATACTTTTATACGCACAGCATTCATAGGCCAAAAATTAAAGGTTTCTTGTAAAAGTGGGACAGTGTTAGCCAAAGCGAAGCTCAGAACATAACTCTTCGTTCATTGTCTAGCCAGTATTTCACCTCTTTCTTCTGTATTAATGCGCGGCAGCCAATCCTTCATCACAGCACTCCCATAATCTCTGTTAGGCCCAACAAGGTATTCCTAAGGTTGAACAAAAATAATAGTCAGTGATAACTACCCAAGGTTCTTGACTCGTATTCAACATGTCATGAATATTCATTTTGATGCTAGGATTGCTGAAGACTCAGACAATCAGTGTCCACTGAAGATGCTCCAGGTATTATCTCCTTACTATGATTTGCGTTGGTAAAAATTAGAAGTCTCGTATATTTGCTATAATTTCAGATATAGATTTCCAATTAGTGTTAATGGGCACGAAAAGTAGACTCAGCTATTCTTAGGAGATGAGTATGAATTAATTGGAGCCGGTCAATCATATATCTCCATCACTGGAGAACGTGTTTGAATGATTGCCTATTGATGTTTATTACTCTGAGGGAATAGTCTCAGCAAAACACCAGTTTCTTTCTCTTGGCATTGTTTTTGATATGGGCACATGTAATCGTACAGAATATTCTCTTCATATTTGCATTGTATATATTTGCACGCCCGATGTCCGATGCATATTTCTTGATATCGCTTGCTATTTCCATGGACGCTCAAGACTGCGTTCCAAAATCACTCCATGGGTCTGTTCTAAAATCACTCTGAATTATGAGAAAGTGACAACATCAGATCAGATTATGGAAACAGAATCACGACTTCAAAGAATTTGACATTGGAAGCTTCTTTTATTCAAGAGCGTTGTAGTGTAGAAGATGGCATAGCTTTTAAGGACCTTGATCCAATTGTTTTATAAGGCAGCAGACGCCATTATTTCATCATTTTTTTTAACCTCCTAAAAGAGAAGTGAGAAGCTTTTGCAAACTCTCCATTTCCTCACTAACTACCAGTTTCTTCTCCTTCCCACATCCTGTCTATCAGCACCTCCCTCCGCCAATCAACGTTTCAAAAATCGTATAATGCCATTACTGCTATTCTGGGTCTTCACGTCTTTGTTAACTATTGGAGCTGTCTGGATTCTTCACTGGTGCCGTTATGGCAGTTGGACAGATTAGCCATGGACATAAAATCAATAACTAGATTCGGCGCGCTCGCAATACTCTCTTAGCCGCCATGGACGGAATTGAACGAGGTGACTGTCACTCAGTTGTGGGACCCCACTCTGGATTCTTGAAAGAAGCGCGTATAGCACAAAAAAAAAAAAAGAAAAGAAAAAAAACGCTTGAAACACGGGGTAGGTGAGAAATTTAGGACTAAAGCTCTTGGCCATGAGTGACAAATTTAATAATAAATTTAAAGCCTATTTAACCTACATGCCCTCCAAATAAGAACAGAAGTGTTTATCATTAAATTATCGTAAAATAAATAAATAAACAAATAAGTAAGTAAATAAATGGTAACAGTTAATACAAAAAAGGAACCAAATGAAAGCCTAATGAAGTTTACCACACACGATGCTAATCGGTGAATGAGTCGAAAGAAGGAAGGCAAGGAAGTAAGGAAAGAAAACATGGATGACGATGTTTCCA
Source organism: Peronia peronii (assembly GCA_039654565.1). Taxonomy (NCBI): domain Eukaryota; kingdom Metazoa; phylum Mollusca; class Gastropoda; order Systellommatophora; family Onchidiidae; genus Peronia; species Peronia peronii. The sequence goes on along the minus strand of JBCEWB010075845.1, from coordinate 2,548 downwards.
TTTATTTATTATTATTTTGTTTTCCTCCGTAATTACATCATCAACAGTACTCATTATTATTATTATTTGGAGGTCATCTAGATTCAATAGGTTTTTTCATTTATTGAGTCTGTAACTCATGGTGTTTTAGTCATAAATTTCCTACCCGCCCCATGTTTCTAGTGCTTTTTTGCTTTACGTGCTATCTTCAATGGTGCAGTCGGATCCCTTACTTCGAGCGCCGACTCTCTGTTAAAATTGAGCTGGAGCCGGAAGTTGCCCAGACGCGCCGGGTCTATTTAATAATATGTCTATGAAAATAGTGGTTCTCATCTGCTGTTGCAAAATCTTTCGTGACTGAAAGTACCGACATTTCCTGAGCAAGGTCTATTTCATTTGCTGCATGTGTCACCGTGTTAGTTTCAATTTGCTCATTTTCTTTTCTGACTGCATTCTTTGTTCATTTGGCAAAATTTGATAGACGGATGGAAATAATGCTGCGCCAGATAGATATGCTTGTATATTCATGTTCATGATATGTTCAAGGAGTAACATTTTAGACACTGGGCATTGTAAGAGGATTCCCCATTTATTTCTGTGCTGAATATAATTGACAAGTAATTAAATTGCAGAATATAATGAGGGAGTATATGAGAAGGCCGGTCTCTATCAGTTCTAGGGTGACATATTGTATTAAAATTTGACCGCTTTCTATTCGGAACTTCTTGGCTGGTGCCAAGTTCAATGCCAGTTCCATTGACTCTCCCATTCTACGATACTTCTTATTGACTCTCCCATTCAGCTGCTGACAAACTTTGCAATGCAGAATCAAACGGGTGTATTAAGCGCTCGAGAAGCTGAATATCGAAAGCACTCACTGCATGTCGGTGTATTACGTTTTGTTCGTATAATATAGTATGACATTTAGTTTCAGACAGCCCAACCCGGTGATGGATTCTGTAATAGTGGACTACTTTCCTGGAGGCCTACATGATTATTTATGGATTTGCCCTCACTTTTCAACGTGAGGTAGAATGAGAGGATCCGAACATTGGGTGACGACAGGCGGATGAGAAAGAAAAAAAAAACATCATTCTTCACAGGGGCGGAGAAAAAAAAGCCTATAGCAGAGAAAACAACCTAATGCTTCAAGCGCTATGGCACTATATAAAGGCTTAATTTCAAATTGCACGTTTAAGAGAATAGAGTCCAAGCCAGAAGATCAAATTTAAAATGCTTGCTGTTTTTTAGTCCAGATTGACGCAGGGAGATTTCAGATACTGTAATTGAAGACATCATTAAGCTGTTCACTGTACTGTCCATTGGCTCAGTGCACGCATGTAAAGCTATTGACGTTTTTCATGGAAGCGAATATATTGTCTTATATTCCGGGGACAGTTAAATTAATGGAAGCTGAGTTATATTAGACGATAAAGACATTCACAAAAGGAGCCAGATGCATTCTTTGATATCATTAATACTGCCAGTTACTGATTTCGAAAATGACCCTCTTTATGGAAGTTAAATGGAACATTGTGGACAAAGAGATACATCACTACATCAAACCCCAGGTATTCTGGCATCAAGAATATTCAATATTATTCATAATATTGCCAAGTTCTTAAACAAATGTCGGCAACGTGAGAAAGGCGCCTACACATGAGATCTCCAAAACTCCTTTTCGCCTGTGACCACAGGAACTTTTATTCATTCCTAGATCTTGAGGACATTAATGAATTTAACCTGCTACGACCCAAAGTGATATATGTGATTCACAGAAATGACTTAGAGAGACTGAAAACTGTACACATGTTGCATGTTTTGTTACGATAAAACAATTTAAGAGCACAGAGGTCTGAGGCGGACCACCTTTTAGTCCGCATAAAGTGATCTCATGGTAAGGTTAAGAAAATGAAAGAGTTTGGGAATAAATAATATCATTTGTTTAAAAGCTGCATCAGTCTCATTATGAATTCATTATGCTATTAAATAATTGTTATCATATTGTATTCTTCTTTGGTTTTTCCTGTTGGGAAACGACTAACAACTTGGAAGGGAAAAAAACAGCGAGTGCTAAAAGTGTGCAATGCAAAGAAAACATCATTTTTTGATGAATGATGAAGAAAACATCACACTCTTGGAAAGTAAAGAAAACAGGACATCTCTATTTGCAAAGATCGAAGGCCACTCCATCACTGACACGGAAATATAACTGCATTACTGTTACTAAAATAGCAAGATCAGGATTATATAAAATTGATGTTAAGAGCTGCCCAGACAGAGAGACGGGTGGAGGTTATCAATAACATAGAGCAGAAAGTGGGAGAAAGGCTAAACAGTCGGCTGGGCAATAATAAATCTGATGTAATGTAAAAAAAAAAAAAATAGTGTGCACCCCACCTCTTATTTTTCCACGTCCTTTCCGGAGGCACTGGGCTTTAGTGGGGATTGATGATGGGTGATGGAGCCTATCCTTCACTGTAAAGAAACAGGTAAGAAAAGAAACTTATTAAAAAAAAGAAAGCTTGCTTGCTTCTCCTGATTCCTTAACTTTGTACAGAATGTGTTA